>JAKSZP010012302.1:0-70812 GCA_022478985.1 Massospora cicadina
CCTACATAGGCCAAACATTCAATTGCTTTCCACCGCCTATGTCCTTGCCAGCAACCACTACCAATGACCCCTGTCCTGGCTCTTGACCCCTAGCTGAGGCTTGAAGGGGCTCTGTTGGGCATCACTATTTTCAGAGTGAAGCCTTTTACTAGGGGTCCTGACTTAACAATACCAATTAATAGTGAATGCCATATTTGATCCCAATACTTTGTGTTGAGCTAATTTGATGGGTCAGGGATCATCCCCAATAACAGTTATTTATAATTTGAATGATTTCCTGGTCTAAAACTATTGAGAATTGATCTCTATAGGAATTTGAGTCCTATGATTACTGGCAACTCAATGCTGAGGATAAAAAAATCATTTAATTACTATCTTTCATTACAAAAAATTTTATTAGTTAATTGGCAATTGATGTGGATAGTTAAAAAAGCAAGGCATCCATTTGACATCTATCACTTAGTATTTTCCCTCCTGTCATTACTGAGTTCTTTTGGCTCCCACTATCAGCCTTAGCACTTTAAAGATTTCGAGGCTCTCCTTATAAACCTTAACTTTTAACTTACTACACTTAATATAATTTAGAATTAAATTAATCTTATCTCCAATAAGGGTCAAGGTTAGTGAGCTTGTGGGAAACTTTAGTCCCCTCTCTCTGTTGTAGCAAGACATACTAAGCATACTGCATCTGCCATAGTGTTGGAACTCTTGGGGAACCTAGCAAGCAACTCACCTAGTCAGAATTCTGACAGTCCTTAACTACTTTTGGCATAGGAGAATTAATCTGATACATGATAATCATTGCTTTAGAAGGACTAACAAGCTGAGGCGCATTTGGAAAGGTCCCTCCAAGATTTTAGAGAAGATATTTACAGATGCATACACTCTAAAGGGTCCTATTAAGGGTTACCTTATCAATTGAGTGCATGATAGGTTTCTTAAAAGTACTACCAGCACTCTAGCCTTATGGCCACGAGCTCTCAATAGCTCACCTGACCCCCACTCATTTTTGATAAAGATGTTTGGTCAAATGAGAGGAAATGTTGTAATTGGTTTAACCACCATCTGGGATATATTAACTTTATAAGTTGTAATTTTATATTCACCTAGTAATTAGATAAATGATTCAATATGTTTATAATAATCATTATGGCGCTCAGCCCACACTTTTATATGAAGTTGGTCTAATACAATCTACTTTTACTTGAATCCTTAATCCCCACCGGCACTTTTCTCATAATCTAAACTAATGGCCACCAATGCCGTGGTCTCAATTGCCTTATACCTTCTATTTTAGTTCAGCAATTATGTTATTTTTCCTGCGTCAGCGTAAAAACATTTGTAATAAGGTCTCTAATAATTATTATGGCAAGCCGCCGGTAATCAATTACATCTGACATATTTTGACTACAACTGGCATATTAATCTTACATTGGAAATGCCCTAAGCCCTATTCACTCGCTTTCCTGGCCTAACTTGGATATTACGCCAGTAGTTTACCTATCATAAGTGCTGCTTAATAACCATGAAATGCACCAATGAGAACACTGGTAGAGAGAGCATATTTAAGTGAGATTACCAACTGTAAGGGGGTCTTTTTTACAAAGTAGCTAGTTTTTAGTCTAATATCTAGTTTAGTATAGTGAGCCATAGAATTATTGGCAATATTAGATACTACAGTGTACTCGCTTTTTATATATAAACAATTTCTGAAACTAAGATTTCCTTTAGTCACATCTTTTACCCTGATTGCTGACCTCAAAAAGTATCTGGTTTGGTTGTGTATATTGATTTGTGCACCTAAGATATGACGCCTAAGCGCTGGTTTCAACGAGGGGTTTACTAAGCTGCAAAAATTGGGATTAAATGCTGTAAAAATCTACTGGAGTGTTCTTATTGGCAAAAAACCCTAGTGATCTTTTTACTGCATAGTTTTGATTTCCTCGTGCACTTCACGTTGTATAGAATGTATTAATCAATAATAGTATGGAGACTATTATCTGTAGTTGAGTTTGAACTATTATTAGGCCCAACACTTCAGCCAGTATTTCTGATTAATTCTCCATAAGTTGTACTCATAGGGATTCATTCCCTATATTACTGTCCACCCATTCTTCGTCCAGATACCCTAGTGACAGTCTCTTTCAGCCCAACACACAGTCAGCAGCTATCCCTGATTGTGGTTCCCTTCGTCTCTAGATCCCAAATCAGATCTCTACTCTTCTCTCTGAGAGTTCTCCAATTATTGCCTTATGCAATAATATCCTTGAGATGGAATGTCACATTAGAAGTTGATAGTCTAACTATACACCAAATCAACGTTAAAACTAATTATACTAATAATACTGTTTTTCTAAATGCTGTTTTTTATGTGTTTTATTATAGTGAATCCTAGGGAATTATATAGTAGGGGATTCATCCATCTAACCCTCGGTTGACACCTCTTCTATGAAATGGCAGCCATTGCCATTGAATCATCCTTCCTCGTCTCAGCAGCAATGGTCTTCCCCATCCTGGATGGAATTCCATCGTTAGACATCCTTGAGACCTCAAATGGAAAGAGTTGGAAAATGTGTCCCCAACGTTTTCCTCTCAATCCAAGCAAACCAACCATAATTGGCTAGCAATCTGCTTATGTAATGGGACTTATTAACCATTATGGCAGGTTACTTCACCAACTGATCAACTCACTAGTTGCAGGCGGCATCACTCGCCTTGCAACTCATTATTTACTCCTAATCAGTTGGTGATGAAACCCAACTGATCCCAATCGGTACACCTGATAGTTAATCACTATCAAATGCTTCTATTTCGTCAGCCACTCCACCCAATGAGATATTAGGTATTCATCCAGATCGATCCCCAATGGATATGACCAGGTGAATATCCCAAAATCCCCCAAACATAGTTCCTCCAAAATTGGGGTCAACCAATTTCCAATTCACTTCGCCTTAGGGAATTTTTCCCCTAGCGATACCAGGTAATCTAGCAGGCTGGGAATAATGGCAAAAATCCCAACACATTCCCCCTCCTGCCTAGATTTCCAGCGAGAAAAGGACTGTGCATGGAAACACCGCTTCAGATACCTGGTCAAATACTTCATTGGTTCAAGTGGAGTATACTCATCAATACTTAACGCTGCTCAGGATGACCTTCAGCATATGGCATTCCTCCTCTTCCTCCTCGCTACCGCCTACTCAGAGTGTGGTCCCCACAACCTTCTGTCGTTCTGTTCTGATCACTTTACTCATGATGATATTAGTCCAGGGATACAATTTTTCCCCCATCAGGGTATATGACCCTCTGTCATATTCAGGATTCTTGGTCTGGCGTCCTTAATTTCCTAATTTTCTCCTCGTCCTAGACAGGAGACTCTTGCCATCAATATTCATTTCGCGGCTTGATTAAGAATACTTATTTCTAATTGCCCTCATTATTTTGCTCATAACCTCTTGGCTGTAAGTCATTCTTATTTATCCCTTGGAAAGCTTATCTCATTAATCTTTGAGATTAATTTCTCTGAAATTGGAGCTTAATGGATTATAGAGTGCATAATCTCAACTTCTATATAAGTCTGACATTCCCCCTCTAGTCCTGCTCATATGTTGAATTCAGAATCTTGCTACCAGCAGCTCCTCAACAGTCTGTCTGATCCAGACCCCCATCTCTTCCAGCATATGAGTTGGGATGCTCAACAGAATCTCTTCTATGGTCCTTCCAGGACTCATACGCCTAGTCTGGCGCAAGTGGCTAGTCCTTCCATCAAATTACCAGAAATGGTAACCAATCCTTCCAAAACCAGGCTGGCCAACATTTCAAACAACTCTCACCTGACTCTTCCCTTGCAGTCAATTCCTGAGTTGGACTTCAAAACCCTCCTGGATTCAGCTCCTTTTTCTGATGCTCCGAACATCATTGTCAATGCTCCAGAGATCATGCTGGTCACTCTGGATCGCTCATTCTTAGCCAGGTCGGACTTGCTTCCTGAATTCCTCTTCTGACTTAATCAATTCTACAAACCTGCTGTACTGGTTTCTGAGCTCTCAATCAGGAACATCATACACTTTGAGCTCCCCTACGCTGAACTCTGGGCCCAAGTCACCGAGGCTTTGACATTAGCGCTGAATCCCTCTGATCTGGATAACCTTTTGGATTGGGATACTGCCACTTATGCTATTCGCTTTGCTGGCCAAGTTCTTCGAAATTGGTTGATGAAGCTTCCAGCCTCACCTGGCTTTTACTGGTCATTCAGTTTTAGCTTCCATGAAGCCTGTAGTCACCATTTTCAGGATGCAATCTGCTCTCTGCACAAGTAACTCTTCACTGGAGCTTCCCATTGCTATCTTCCGCTGATGGCATTAATTGGGGGCATGATTTGACAACCCCCATCTAGTATTCCTTCTTTGCTACTGGCTCACATGTCTGGTGTCCTCAATGAAGCCTGTCAGTAGGTGCTCAAGACAAATCTTCCAGCTCTAGTGCCTTGTTGGGATTACTTGGGGTTATTCACCAATTGCCTCTTTCTTTATTGCTGTTTTCCTCCCCGCTCCAGGGTTTTGCGATTGGCATCTTCCAACATTTCAATTTTCCTTCACCTAGTCATGTCTTCTCAGGGCTCAGCATCCACTAAACAAATGTGGTTTTGTGTAGGTCTCACCCTTGCAAGCATCCAATTGCATATCAATTTTGATGGGCTGTTTCTTCCTACTGAGATCCATCCTCCCTCCCCCAAGAGGTGACATAGGCGTAATCATCCCCATACTGAGGACGATCAATAAAAATAAAATTATATAAAATATATTGGCTTTTTATCTATGCAGTTTTATAATCTTTTTTCCAATATTTTTTATCAATTTTTTATCTTTATTCTTCTTTTCTCCTATGGGACTTGACCTTGTTTTGGTTCAGAGGTCCATCTTTTCCCCCAAACTGGGTGCTGGGTACTTAAACCTACCAGTTTTCCATGGTTCAGAGGTCCTTTTTTCGGACTTAACCATCTAGATTGGTTCAGAGGTCCTTTTTTGGACTTGGAATAATCATCAGGACATGACCAACTTAATGGTTCATTGGACCTTCTGGAACTCTTTTATTTTTTTCTTGATCTAACGCTTTAGAAACTTAGCGTGGACTCACTTTATGACTCTTCCATCCAGGAGATTCTTAATGGAATAAGCATCAGTCGCCATCTTGGCGATTACTTTGAATGGACCTGACCACAACACATCCATATTGTTTCTTCATCTGAATCCATGCATATTGCAATAGGCGACTCTTTCCCCTATTCAATATTCTTCTAATGAAAGTCAGTTTTTGTCATCCAACGATTTTGCTCATATCCTTTTCTTCAAGGTTGTATCAAATGCTTTCAATTGCATATTAATCAGGATACTTGTTAGTCAGTTCAAGTATTGCTCAGTACTCATCCCCAACATAGGTTCCACTACCAAATACAATATTGGTGGCAACGCGGCCTTCCTCCCATATAGTAATTCAAATGGTGTCTTTCCCATCGCCGTGTGATGACTAATGTTGTAGGCAAACGTCACCAAATTCAGGTATGTTCCCCACGCAGAAGTTCTCCCTGCGACCAGCTTCCTCAGCGTCGCGGCCAGTGTCCCATTGACCCATTCTACCAGTCCGTTTGTCTCCGGCTGGTATGGTACTGGTACAACTCCTCAGATCCCCATTATTTCATTTAGCCTCGGGATCACATGAGATGTGTAATTGGTCCTATTGTCACTCAGTAGGACTTGTGGACATCCATGCTGGTATATTACTTGATCCAGGATGAATCTTGCAGTACTGGTAGCATCAACTCTGGTTAGGGCTTTCGTTTTGACCCATCTCATCAGATGGTTGATGGCTACTATGATGTACTTGACTCCTCCTGTGCTCATTGCTATCAGTCCCATCACGTCAATGGACACTGTGTGCCAGGCGAATCCAGGTCAGACCAGTCAGTATTCGGTTGTGTTCTTGTGTGGTTTGTGAAGCTGGCACTCCACGCAACAAACCAGATGATCCGCGACATCATAGTTAATCTATTCCCAGTAATAATACTGGCGAATATGGTCAGTTGTTTTTCTCAGGCCTCCATGCCCAACAACCTTATGAGCTGCTTGTACTATTGCTGCTCTTTCCGAAGGTTTTGGGAATAATAGCCACTTCCTGTTGATTATCTTGAATACTTGTCCATCCATAGTCTCAGTGCTTTCCATTGCTTTTCAAAGCTCACCTTGGATTTCTCGAAGCTCATCCTCAATTCTTCCTTTGACCATTCTCTGGAATAGCTCATCCACCTGCGGGTATACCAACTGGACCATTGGCAACTGTGATAAGCCATCCGCGTTCTGGTGAGAAGCCCCCGCTCAGTGGACTATCTAATAATTGTAAGCCTGAAGCTTAAGTGGCTATCAGGCTAGTCTTTCTTCCAGTTTTTTTAGATTGTGCAGCCAACGCAGCAAAGAGTGGTCCATCACCACCTTAAAGTGCATTCCATGGATGTACACCTAAAACTGCTTACATGCATAAATGACCGCAAAGCATTCACGATCAGTCATGGTGTAGTTCCTCTCAGCGGCTGAGAGTGTCCGGATCACATACACCACTGGATGATCGTCCCCAAGTTTGTCTACTTGGCTCAGTACAGTGCTGATCGCAGCCAATGAAGCATTGGTTTGAATGATGAACTCCTGATCGAAATTCAGATATTTCAGAATTGGCGAATCTACCAAATTTTGGCGTAACTCATCAAAGGGGTCCTGGGCCTCTTCATTCCATTCAAATCCTTTTTCAGATCCTTTAATAAATGAAATAAAGGCTCGGCTATTTGGGCGAAGTCCCAAATAGATCTTTGATAGTATCTGACCATCCCAAGAAATACTTGGATGTCTTGGACACTCTTTGGCACAGCCATGCGCTCTATAGCTGCTATCTTCTGGGTTTGCGGCTGCAATCCACTTGCATTGATCACAAATCCCAGGTATTCCAACTCTTTCTTGAAGAATTGGCACTTCCTTGGCTTGATCTTCAGGTTAGCCGCGGACAGTCTCTTAAAAATTTCTTCCAAGTGATGCAAGTGATCAGTAAACGTTCTACTGAACACAAAAATATCATCCAGATATACCAGGACTCATGACAACTTCAGGTCGCTTAATATCGCGTCCATGGCCCTCTGGAATGTCACAGGTGCATTGCAAAGACCCTGGGGAATCCTTGATGGCTGGTATAACCCCTGAGCAGTGATAATCGCACATTTTTCTTGGTCTTCTTCTGGCAAGTCGATCTGCCAGTATCCTGAGTTAAGATCCCTCGCGGAGAAATACTTCACTTCTCCTAATCAATCCAGTGCATCGTCAATCCTCAGTAGTGGATAAAAATCCTTCTTTGTAATTTTTTTCAGCCTCTGATAGTCAATTACCACCCAATTTTGATCCATCCTTCTTCTTCACGATCAGAATTGGACTCTCCCAGGGACTTGATGACGGAACTAGAAGCCCATGCTTCACTAGTTTGCTGATATCATCTTCCAATACTGCTTTTGCAGCCTTTTGATCTTTGGATTGGTCTCATCCTTATCAGTAGATTTTCCCTGGTGTCGACCTTGTGAATTATGTCTCATGTACATCCCAAATTGTGGTCATCCTGAGAAAACACTCCTAATATTTCTCGAATAATTTTAGCACCTCCTCCTTCTGCCCTTCTGTCAGATCATCGAGATGCTCTCGATCAACTAATAATTTGATAATTTTGGCCACCCCAGCTGGTAATCCCATTTCATTGAGAGACCCAAAATCATGGAATTGTCTCAATTCTGCCATTGGGATCAAATGAATAAACGCAATGATCTGATTCATCTTAATCTTCATCAGTTTTTCACTCAAGTTCGCCAAAAGAACTTGTATTTCTCCATGGACTGGCATTATTATCCCAGG
Source organism: Massospora cicadina (assembly GCA_022478985.1). Classification (NCBI taxonomy): domain Eukaryota; kingdom Fungi; phylum Entomophthoromycota; class Entomophthoromycetes; order Entomophthorales; family Entomophthoraceae; genus Massospora; species Massospora cicadina. The sequence goes on from JAKSZP010012302.1 coordinate 7,935, forward strand.
AGCCACCCATGGCTCCACTCTGTACTTCTTCCAGGGGCTTCCAACTTCTCCATACAACAGCTCCAGAATCTCCAAAGTCAACCCGGTGTCAACTATTATCTGCGATCCAGCCAGTATGGTCCTTTCCTTCTTGATCCTTGATGGAATTCCCCAGTTTTCTAGGATTTCCGCCGGCATCTCTCGTCGTTTCCTACCAACTAATTGGTATCAAATGGTATAATGCCATCATTGTATATCAGATTAATGAAGCTGTTTCTCTGATTCAATGGAGCTTCACCATCCTTCTGGTATACCAATGGTAACATCTGACCCAGGATGGTCAATGTATTATCCTCAAAGTTACATTTAACCACATAATTCTGCAGAAACTCCGTTCTGATCAAGATATCATAGTTTTGGTTTTCCAGAACTATCGCCGGCACAGATACCACCAACGACCCAAATTGCAGTGGCAGCACACTATACGCTCCACAGGAAATGGTGATGTTCATCCCAGTTATTCTGTATTCTCTCTTGTGTTCCAAGTCCAGCGAGATCTTCATCCTCTTCACCAGCTTGGTCAACACAGTATTGATGGGCACTCCACTGTTGACTACCGCCCTCACCCTTACTCGATTCACCTGAATATCTATATATGTACATTCAGAGTATTGTAGCATAGTATTTACTTAGTGAATAGCGGCGTTATTAGCTGAATCTAGGGTATGAATAATCTGCGCCAATATTTCAGGAAATGATTCCTTTATCATGATGAGGGGATTGACAAATTGGCCTCATTTAAACAAACATCTGATAACTCATTAAGATTCTTGGCAGTCTAAAATCTTCTCTGCCAGTTGTCAGGAGTACGGCCGGGCAACTTCTTGAATTATCTCAGGGTCAATCTTCTTCATCCCAGCTCTGGTCACGGCATTTATATCCATCTTGACACTTGGTATAGCTGATCCTGCTTGTCATCTACAAACAGATCGCTAATGTCTATTTTTTCATTCATGATATCAGGAGGAACAGGTTCCTCGCCACTCTAGACTGTTCCTTGTCTAGGCAGGGGCCCTTGCCCCAAATCCTTGGCAACTGCTGTCTCCTTGGCCTGGACCACATTAATGTGGTCCTTCAGCTTTTGCAGTGTGCGGCGAAATGTCCTTTCCCACCACATTAGAAGCAGAACTTCTCTTTCTTGCTTAATTATATGAATTCCTCAGGCTTATTTCCCAGCACAATTTGGTTGGTAGCCTCTTTTGCTCCTTTGCTTCCCTTCATGAAATTCAGATTTTAGACCGGATTAGACTTGAAGCTTCTATTTGGGGCATCAAACGTCGCTCCAAAATCTTCAAGTTGTCTACCATTTGTGAGGTAGTTATCTCTGTCGCAAATACAGAAGACATCTTTTGATGCAAATTGCAATAGGGCTGAAGGGCTGCTTGAAAAGCGATTCTAGCATCAAAGTTGTCTAATACTTTTGCTCCAGCCAGGATCTGCGACTCCTGAAAAAACAATCCGCAAAGCTAGCAATAGACTCATCTTTATGGAATTGAATTCCCATAAAGTCTTGCTTGCATTTTGACATGCGGGTTGGACTGCCAAATTCCTTCATTATGGCCGCCTTTGCCTCGGCATACAACCAGCTGTCCCCCTCCAAGTGGGGTAACACTAGGTTCTGGCAGTCAGTGTCCAAGCAGTTCATAATTGTCAACGCCTTTTGATGATCCCCATATCCATTCATATTCATGTCAAACAATTGGAAAAATGCTGGGACATTATCCTGATGGAATGTTGGCAATTTCAGTGTTGCTCTAAATTCCTCTGAGTCATTTCAGGCCGATTCTCTTGGTTCAGCTACTTGGCTAATTTGTGAAAGACTTCTGGCGTCATCTCTGAAATGGTATTAAAGGCGAGTGGCATATTTTTCAGGGTATTCGACTTCCCAAGTATTGTTTGAGGACTTCACTCTTCAGTATCGCTGGCCATATTGGGCTCACATGCACATCTGTGGGCTTTCAAGTCCTCTACTTCTTTCATCAATTTCTCAATATCCACACTGAACTTTCTTAAATGAACGCGATCCGCTTCTTGCTTTGTTTTCAGGAACAGGACCTCTTGAATGAGGTCTCCTTCTTTCTTCTTTAACGAGATTACTTTGCTGAGTAACTTGTTCCTGAAGTTGACTACATTTTCTACTCCTTCCTCCACCTTAGTGACTCGCTCTTCAAAAGCCATGAACTCCCAATGGTCCACTGAGTTTAAGGCATTCTGATTCACAGTGGCGATCTTGGTCCACAACTTACGCGCATCTCTTCTTTATATGACATTATAAATAGATTCTTTACTCAACTACCCCTATAGTAAGCACCAACTTGTAAAAATTTACTGGAGTGTTCTTATTGGCAAACAACCCTAGTGATCTTTTTACTGCACAGGTTTGATTTCCTTGTGCACTTTGCGTTGTATAGAATGTATTATAAAAAAATAGTATGAAGACTATTATCTGTAGTTGAGTTTAAACTATTATTAGGCCCAATGATTTGGCCAGTATTTCCAATTAAATACTCTATAAGTTGTACTTGTAGGGAATCATTACCTATATTTCTATCCACCCAATCTTCGTCCAGATACCCTGGTGACAGTCTCTTTCAGCCCAACACACAGTCAGCAGCTATCCCTGATTGTGGTTCCCTTCGTCTCTAGATCCCCACTTAATCTCTACTCTTCTCTCTGAGAGTCTTCAAATTCTTGCCTTCTTCAATAATATCCTTGAGATGGAATGTCACAATAGAAGCTGGTAGTCTAACTATAAACCAAATCAACAATATTACTAATAATACTAATAATACTGTTTTTCTAAAATGCTGTTTTTTATGTGTTTTATTATAGTGAATCCTAGGGGAATTATATAGTAGGGGATTCAGCCATCTAATTCTCAGTTGAAATTTTTTTGATGAAATGGCAGCTGTTGCCAATTGAATCATCCTTCCTCGTCTCAGCAGCAATGGTCTTCCCCATCCTGGCTAGGATTCCATCATTGGACATCCTCAAAACCTCAAACGGAAAGAGTTAGAAAACGTGTCCCCAACGTTTTCCTCTTGATCCAAGCGAAACAACCATAATTGGCTAGCGACCTGCTTAGGTAATGGGAATTATTACCCATTATGGCAGGTCACTTCACCAACCAATCAACTCATTAGTTGCAGGTGGCATCACTCGCCTTGCAACCCACTATTCATTCCCAATCAGTTGGTGATGAAACCCAACAAATCCCAATCAGTATACCTGATAGTTGATCACTATCAGATGCCCCTATTTCGTCGGACACTCCACCCAATGAGATATTAAGTATTCATCCTGATCAATCTCTAATGGATACGACCAGGTGAATATCCCAAAATCCCCCAAACATAGCTCCTCTGAAACTCAGGCCAACCAATTTCTGAAACACTTTGCCTTAGGGAATTTTCCCCCAGCGACACCAGGTAATCTAGCAGGCTGGGAGTATGGGCAAAAATCCCAACAAACGCCAATATAAAATTTAATATTGAAAGAATTGCTGCAAAAGATTCTCTATAGTAACAACATTAATAAGATCCTGCATTATTATTAAGCTGTTTTAGTAATTTTTGACAGTCAGAATTCATTTAAAAAGTCTCATTATTTGGTGACGGGTTAAGTCCCCATTTCTGACCTTTTCTTTTTGACTTTTCCCCAGATTTTGACTTCTTAAATAAATTGAAATCACCTGGGGTTGCCTTAGGTTTAAGTTTATTTTACATCTATGAAGGCTCTTGAATGAGACACCTCTTGGATATGAGGAATGTGGACCATGATCTGGGGCTTCCTAAAATTCTCCCAAGTCTGCACAGAGTTGTCTGATTTTCCTATGTAAAATTCTGAAGATTTAGAATATTAGGCTGGGTTAAGGCTGAGAAATAGGTTGGGGGAAAGCATATGGTAGGCAGGAAGATGCAGCAGCTACCCATCTCTCGTCCAGGGTATGCCCTAGGTCAGATTCTATGGTAAGAGGTAGGGCCTTGGGTTGTGCCCTTTTTTGACCTAAAAGAGAGCATGACCCTGTCTAACTCAATAGCCAGTGCTGAGGCCTTAAATTACCTTCTCCTAGAAGGATAGGGTCTACTCTCTATTGGGATTTTAACCATTATGGATTACTACCATAGTTTCTGAGATTAGTGATTTAATTAATCGGGCACAGTGCCAATTAAATACTTATTTGTTATGATAATATTATTAGCTCTGATTTGTTCTCCCTATTTAATTGGGCTGAGTTATTTTGATAGAAATGAAAAGTTTATATTATTTTTGTTAAAGGTTTAGGCAAATTAATGCTTAGTACAACCAACACTAATTTTGAATTTATTTGAGGTAAGCCAACCAGGGGATGGACAGTACTGAACACAACACTCAAAATGACAAAACAAACTACTAAACAGGTGGGAAGCAGAAACTGCTAACCCACCATGGCAGAGGGTGAGGAGAAGTTGGGGGGTTGGTTTTCAGAAAGACCCACCTTAATCAAGGGATGTTGGTTACAGTACTGGATCAGAGCAGAGAGCCAGGGCGTTGGGGCATCCGCATAATGGGGGCTGAGGTCAGCGTAGTAGTAGTTTTCCACTTCTGCATCAAGATAATGACAGGAAAGTGTTTCAACAAAAGCTGCGAGGAGAACTTCAGCTTCTTTGCGGGCTTCAGGAAGTTGGGTGAAAAGGGAGATACTGTGGCGGGTGATTTTGGATGATGGGTTGAATGAAGCAAGCGTTGCAACATTTATAACAGCAATTTCAGCATCATCGAATAGTTTTGAGATGTCACTTCAGGGAGATTCAGGGAAGTTGAGGGGGAAAAAGATGGTGGGCAGGCCATGCTGGAGCTGAGCCACTGACTGGGCCACCGCGATGCGTAGTTTTGGGCAATGAGGAGAGGCCACCGCAGCTAAGGCGAGCTGGTAGTCACTTGGGAAGGGGGCTGTATTGGGTAGAGGAGCAAAATGGCGAGGGGTAGGGGTTTCATCAAAGTCAGGAAGGAAAAATTCTGCCCGACCATAATTGCCTTGGCAGAGAGGTTGACCTGTATGCTTACTAATGAGGACATTACCTGATTTGTCAGTTTCAGCCAATAGATCCCATGGATTTTGGTTCACTGGAGTAGTGGCGTTTAAATTTGGGTGGGTAGAATTGGGCGAATGGGCAGCTGCTTGGGTGCCAATGGTGGTCCAAGCATTTCTCTGATTGGCTGGCGTAGATTTAGGTGGGAGAGTGAGGATGGAGGTTTTGGGGGGGCTGATTTTCCATGTGGTCCCACTTAACGAGATTGGAGGGTGGGAGGGGGCAGCAAAGCGCCCCATACTGAACCTCCAGAGGGGGCTCAGAAGCCGCAGCAGCGGATTTGGCATGATGGCACGCTCTTTTTTAATGGTTGAGGCCAAAGCAGAGGGAACAAATCTGCATACCATTATTGACCTGAGCCCAAAAGAAATGATCAGGCGCTGCAGCCACACTAGCGCGGGGTGGGATCTGTTGGGCTATAGTAGGGTGGTGTGGTATGATGGTGGCTGTTGCATGAGGAGCAGCAAGGCGTTCTGCATCAAATGGAATGGCAAAGATGAGGTTAGGCTGAGTGCCATAAGCCATGAGCCCCGCGACCAACTTGTCATACAAAACTTGGGGTTGAAGGTGGGATGGGAGATTTGCAAAGGATACCACTAGCATGGTGTCTGAAGGGAGGCGAGTACGGGTTGTGGGAATGGGGGTTTTTTTATAAATTAGAGGAGTTTGTGCTGCCGCTTCAGCATCCTCCTCAGATTGGAACCCAACGTCAAAGTAGCCCTTAAAAGGGCGGAAGTCTATAAAGCCAGCTGGCGCAAAGGACGCAGTGGCTAGGTCAATAATTGCCTTATCGGCATATGGGAATAAACGCCCATAGTCCACTATGAGGCAATAGCGAATGGCAGAGCGAGGGAGGGCGAGAGGATGGGGGCGAGAAGGGTGGACGCGCGCCAGGTGGAGTGCTAAGTCCCGTGGGGGGACAAAGCGGTTGGAAGCAGTGGGCGGGCTGTTTGAGCCCATCCAAACGCGCTTGACTGTGGGCGGAAAACACTAGGTGGGGGTGCACTGCTGCCCCACACTGGGGTGGCAGGCGGCAGAGCCAAGGACATCAAAGAATAGGTTTGGGCAGACGGCTGTGGATAAATAAACTTGAATTTAAAATCGCTCAAAAGTGACTTCAAGCGGTCAAAGAAGTTTTTTAACCAACACTAATTTTTGCAATTCAAAATGCTGAAGGTTTTCAATAGGCAATAGATTTAATTGACATTTGACGCCAAAGAGTTTGTGATTATGGTGACTGACGTCAAGGATAATCAAATTGAGAGTTTAAAATTTACCAGCTACTGACGCTGAGAATAAACAAGATCATATACTTTTAGGATTGAAAATTGACTTACGCTGAGGATAGATATATTGCCAGCTTTAATGACAAGGTTTCTGATAGGTGAGCATTTGATTGACATTTCATCGCCTAGGGTTTAGAATACTGGCAATTAAGGTCATTGATATTAAACTAATATAGCTAAAAACCTTATTATAAATAACTAGCAATTGATGCCAGGAATAAAATGAATTAATAATCAGCATTTGATCATGAAGATTCTGAAGGAATGGTTGGTAGCAGAAGATGCTTATGATAGTGTTGCTTTCCTGAAATGAGTGCCAATAATTGTTGATAGGTGGGCAGTAGATTGCCAAGAAATCTCATAAGTATAAGTACCTTAAATTCCCTAATATAAAGCTCTTTCTTTTGCCTACTCTAGATTGTTTTAGGTGGCCAGAGGGTAACTGGCAGTGGAGGGTGGGCTGAAGATCCCCAAGGTTAGACGCTGGGTGAGTGCACCTATGGTTGGTTAGTACTATCAACTCCTATACCTGGAGCTACAAGGAAGCCCCATGTGGACTTACCCAACCGGCCAACGCAATGAGGAACTTATGGGGACTAACCTCGAGATAGCCCTCCATTTAATTGGGTGATAAGGGCATTGTTGATCCTCCTGGGTGGGGGTTAATTGTCCAAAGGCGAAGTTGTTGGTCTGCTGAGTTATGAGAAGGTCTGAAAACTAATTGTAGTGAAAGGTAGCCAATGAAGGTGAAACAGAAAGGGTCAAAAGTTATCATACTGCTGGCCTGGCACACTAATGGTTTCCTATTGTAGCAGATGTAAAATTTTCAACACCCCCGTTAAAATTTCATTCCAAACACAAGTTCAGCTGTTATAGAATCAGCGATATAGTTAAATACTTCTGTAAGAGTTACTCAGGGTCAAGCCCATGGAGCAAAGGATGGACAATATGGAGATTGTTGGTCCCCATAATACACATGGCAAATATAATAAGAACACAAAGCAATATCTTTGGCAACAACACTTTATTTAATAATATAGTATATATAATAAGCAGCCTCTATTGCTGACTCTCCTTTTCCTTAGTATCCACCTTCTTTCCTATAATTAACCAACCCCTTTCCTTCACTTAAAGTACCACTCATCCTTCATTGTTTCTGGTCACTTTTAACCCTTCAGCTTAATTACTCCCTATTCACTACTTTTTTAGGGGTTTCACCTCATCATTGAAGCTCCGGCAGAATTCCTCTTATTTGCTGGAAGTTGACTTACTTGGTTTTTTTAGTACTAGATGGTCCCAACCCAGGGGGGACTTACTTGGTTTCAATTCATCTCAAATCAATTGATAATAATTACTTAAGCCTAATCTAATAGATATCCAATGATCCGCCAGTAGTTATTTAGGCTTATCGTCCAGTAATATAAATTTCCTGATATTACCCCTTGACTGGATGATAAGCCGCAGCAATGTTTTTCAAACTTTAACTAATGTACTCAGCAGCACAACAACACCCAAGACCTTGAGCCACACATAGATCCTTTGGTTATGGTTCAGCGTGGATATGGGCGACCCAGGCTGCATGCCATTCCTCAGTTCCCCCTTCTCCTGAGCTATGAAGGAGTGGCCGAGGTGGACGCCATGACCCTTCTGGCCCAGGAGAAGCTCCTTGCACAAATTCATTGGACATATGGCTTCCTTGCGCGCCCCCTATGGTGATTTAGTGGCTCATTTATGCTGGGGTGGGGAGCGGAGCTGAGGCCTTTGTTTAATGAAGCGGCCCAGCTCCTGGCGGATGGCTTTAGCCATCTAGTGCTCCCACCTCTCGCTGAGCCTCATCATGAAGTATTTTCAGTCTGGTGGAAGTTTTGCTTTGTGTGTTGGGTGGTAGCCAGCTGGTCAGGGTCCTTCATCCACGCATCAACCCACTTCTGTCAACTAGGGGTGAGTTTTCAAGATAACAGGCTGAATCATATGTGATCTGGGGTTGCTTCATTGTTCACTGCTCTTAACGCCAATGACCCAGCTTGATGTTTCCACATAACGGTGCTCCTCAGAAACGTAGTTTTCTTCCATACCATGGCTGAGTTAGTACAGTGATGGAGTGGCGCCGGGCAGCCCTTAAGTGGGCCTGAAAAGAAGCTTTTACAGCTGTTAGGAAGTTGATATGAGTGGATGATATGCTACCCATACTGGCAGATTGGAGGGGAATTGAGACGAGTCTTGAGAATTATGGGAAAGGTATATTAATTATAAATTGATCAAAATGCTGACCATTCAGCGAATCAAGGGGAATTGTGCCATTATTTGATATAAATGAGAGCTTCTAGAAAAGGGAAGACAAGTAGAAGACTACCAAGCTGAGGTTGCATCCAGCTTGGGGAACTGAGATATAAAGAGTCATACAGAGGATTGAAGGAGAGGTCTTTTTCTGTGATTAGGTGGTTGCAGATAAGTCTGCAATTTGTAGTAATAATAAAGGTCGAAATAAGGGGCGATAGCTCCATATATAGTTTACCAAGGTTTATTATAGTTGCCGATCTTGATATTGTCTGATTTGTGTGCTCAGTGGCTAATAACCTGTGCAAACTGACTCAGCGGAATCAAGCCTATACGCTGAAAAATAACAGTGGTGCTCACTACAGGGGCCACTGGTTAACTGTAGTTCTTCGATGCTAGGATATGATGACTAGCCCTCATTTGTTCTGACAAAATTTGATCAGATTCTGCGTGTGTTATGCTGAAGAAGCAAGGGAGGCACCTAACAACAAACTGGTATTATTTACTGTAACTGAACCAGGAAATGATGAAGTTATGATAAATCTGCAATTAGAAAACTGCCCTGAGCTGATGACCAACCAACAAGGACACTTCACAAATGTGACTCCTCAGCAGTTATGGGATATTATGGAGTGGCTGTTGAATGGGTATCGACTATACAAAGATGAGGCGGGGAAATACGCCCTGAGTTTGTTTTATAACCTATGAGACCAAGAAAATTACTACGCCCTTTACATGTCTTATCTGGATGTGACTACAACAGGGTTGGCTCACCACCTTGGTACCCACGGAGTCGAGGAGTATCTAGTCGCTTATGTGCAACCATCTATTCGCCAACTACTGCATGTGCTGGCTCGCCACAATATAGAAATTGGAGATTTATTATGGTTCACTCAAGCACAGCAAAACGATACTTGCCTCCTGATTGACTGCCTTTTTTTTAGTACTAGATGGTCTGATTGACTGCCTTGATTGCTCGTTTTCAGATGTATAAGGGGCGCTGGTACAGATGGACCATCATGTTGGGGACATCCACCGTTGATTGGACATTTTGGTACCACAGTTAATTTAAATAACCCTAGGTGATAGTAGAATTGTTGGATTGGCATGGCCTATTGATGTAGTGGATTCAGGACGTAACAACGTTTGGAAATAATACTGAGTGCTTTATAATGGATCTAGCCAAATGGGCGGAAGCTCTTGAAGCAGTAATTGCTCAGCTTAAGGAAAAAATGACGCTGATGGAATGGCAAGTGGCGGATCAGGTCAGTTCCTTATCAGCTGAATTAACCCAACTTTTTATCAAATGGAGTAACCAGCAAACAACAGATAAGACACTTATCCTTTGGTTGACATATCCTGAATATCTCCAGCTAATCCGTCAGGTTACACAACTGGAAGTTATCAGCCAGGCTGAGCGCCATTGAACCTTCCCTCTTCTGATTGGTGAGACAAGAGAGTATGTGGACATGCAAGGGCGCCTTGATACCCTTCAACAGGCCAACGAGGAATTGGTACAGGAACAAGCCTCACTCATTAACCAAATATATGATGCCAATCAACAAGCGGATAATGCTAGCTGGCAGTAAACCCGCCTGAAGAACATAATCAAAGATGTCCTCTCGTGACTAAAAGCCATGGAGCAGAAATCGAACGTTGAGCAGGAATTCCGTCAGGAGTTGCAACATCAATATGAAACACTGCAACAGGAATTCCAGGATGGACGGTGTAGATGCTATTCAGTTAAAGCGGAGCAGTTGATTAACAAACATTTTGTGGAGCATGCCAGAGCCAGGGGAAGTGGTGCAGTTAGTGGAGATTTGGGGGAAGAATGCTATGAATCAGCGAACAAATATCCCTTAGGCGTTGCAATGGACCCCCCATGCAACACTACTTCTCCAAAGTCCTTTTCGATGGATTTGAGTCAATCCAGCTGGCTGTATGTTAATGCACAAAGGGGTTGTTCCCTTAGTCACTCTGGAACCAATTCGCCTGCTCCTTGCAGCAGGAATCTGATGCAAGGCGAAGTTGTTCAAATCAAAAAATTACCTCCTTTCAGTTGTGATGGGAATCTATGTGGCTACTTTAAGCGTTTCAGATTCGCCGTGGAAGGGGCTTCTGATTGACAGAAAGTGAAACTTTTGCTGTCCACTCTAGATGTGGAAATCGCTGATCAAGTTACCTGCTATCTTCCAAATAGCTCGGTATCCTACAAAGAAGTTAAAGTGATTGTTCTCTGGCTGTTTGGGGGCGCTACCAAGATGGCCAATGGAAAGCCAGCTTCATGACTATACAGTTTCACTGAAACAAGACCCTGTTGGAATTTCTGAACGTTTCTCAGTGGAAGCGCATGTACTACTCAGAGCTAACATTTTATCTGCTGAGGATGTCATTATAGCAATGACGGCAGCCATCAAACCATATTGAGAACTATATAACGCTATGTCTCACGTTTTGGACAGAGATGCCGGACTTATCCAAATCATGAACACCTTATGACAACTCTCTGCCATTATCAGCGCCCCCAATGCAGCCCAAAAAACCTCTGCTGTCTCCACTCCAAACTCTTCAGGATATGGGCTGCAGTGACCTAGTTATCAGCCTCTGGAACATATTTGTCCCTCATACCAATCAGTGGACCCCTTTGGCTCATGTACGCTCCACCGGTTCATCCATGAACCAGGAACCATACCATCAACTTCTGAACTGGTCCTTCTGCCGCAAGCTATAAACATGAACCTTTTATGAATACTTGCTTCCAGTGCGGATGAAGAGGGCATTATGTGGGTAATTGCCCTAGAAAATCACAAGTGTATGCAATGCCAACTGAGAAAATTGAGCAGGGAAAAGCTCGAGTGGAGTAGAGATGGGACGCTCTACCTCTGCTAAGTCCAATTCACTTGTCCCTAAAAATACACAAGAATATCTTTGGGTAGGATTTGAAACTCAATCGGATGATTTGTTATACCAATAGATTCCATTGGATACCCCTGCTTCCATTTCTGAGAGTAAAAATTTACCCCCAAGCCCCAAGTTCCGCCAGGACGTGCAGAAGCCATGTGCATGTCAGATCCTGGAACAGACCAGCCCAAGCAACGAGGATCCCTTGACGGATGTCACCTCTTTAGTAGGGTTTAATATAGCCATTCCAGTTAAAAAATCATTATTGAGTATCCTCATGTTGGCAGGGGCAGTTTCTCCTTTTTGAGTAACACAAAGCCCTTAGATGTAAATGTAATTACACTGATGGTTCTTCTTACTTGGAATGCGTTTACTGTGACATTTTCGTTCAAAACACAAAAATACGCACTATCAAAGACATGGGAGCCCCTGTGAACATAGTCCTCACCCAGTTGGTGGCTAAGCTTCTGTTGAAACTAGAATGTGTACCATCGAGTAGTATACAGGATCGCGGGGACACATAGCACTGTGTCTGAAGGAGCATATAGTGCATTGCCTTTATGATTTGGGTGAGTCCAGGATTCCACTCCTGTGGTGATTTTGCCAAATAACAACTATGACATGTTAATCGGCACAGTATTTATGAGGAAATTTGGTGTTGTGATAATTATGGCGGAGGAAAATCTTACTATATTAGCCAATAGATCCCTGTTTATTTTACTTCTTGTGGAATCTCAACGGATCTGTTCCACTCTAGTCAAATCAATCTAGTGTACAGAAACAGAGTGATTACTGTTCATTATTGATGACTGAAGCGGCAGACCAGGGCCCTCCCCAACCAGATTTATGAGTACAAAAGGATCCCGCTTTGGGCAGCAAGAGCTTGGAGCCTACAGTCTGGAGACCAGTGCATAGTAGGGACTGAGATTGAAATTGATGTCCCTAAAGGGCTTTATGGAAAAATTATGGCGCCTCACCAGCACTTCTGGCTGGAACCACATGTGGATCCAGGGCTACTGCTACCTGGGAATAGGGAGGTGAAAGTGCTGCTAGCGAATTTACAGAAGGAGACAATAACGATCCAGCAGCACCAAGTGGTAGCTTACCTACACTTAGTTCCTATAGAGGAAGTTCGCCATATTCATGATATCAGCTCATAGGAGGATCTCAGACTACTGGCAAGCTCATTGTTCAGCATATTGACCGTGGTTCCATGAGAAGCGCTTACTGGATTATTAGCGGAACAGCAAGAAAAAAGATAGGGCGTTATTTGAAAAGTATCGAGATATTTTTGCACATAATGATCATTATTTGGGGTGCGCTCAAGGGGTGGTACATCGGATAGATATGGGGGATCACCCTCAGATTTGATTGCATCCTATTAAATGTTCAAAAGTAGTGGAAGAGGTTATCTCCGATGAGGTGGATAAACTTATCATGCAAGGAATGCTAGAGCTGTCAAACAGTCTGTGGGCATCACCGGTGTTCATTGTAAAGAAAGATGATGACTCAAATTGAGTGGTTATTGACTATCGCAAACTCAATAACATAACAAAGAAGGATTCCTACCCTCTTCCATGGATTGATGATGCATTAGACTGATCGGGTGGAGCAAATTACTTTTCCTCCATGGATCTGATCTTGGGGTACTGGCAGATCAAATTGCCATCAGCAGAATGGGAGAAATGTGCTATCATTACTTTAAGAGGTTATTCCAGCTGACTCACATGCCACAAGGGTTGTGCAACGCCCTGGCTACGTTTCAGCATGCCATGGATATGATTTTAGGTGATTTAAGCTGTCCTGCATCTTAGTTTACCTCAATGATATCAGTGTGTTCTCACGGACGTTTACAGAGCATCTTGCTCACTTGGAACAAGAGTTCAGCGCCTCGCTGCCACTAATATCAAAATTAAGCCTCAGAAGTTCCATTTCTTTAAAAAAATTAGAATACCTTGGGTTTGTCATGGATACAAATGGGCTTAAACTGCAGCCAGCTAAGGTGGAAGTGATAAGCAAGATGACTCGCCCAGGTAATAAGCAGGACATTCAAGTGTTTCTGGGGATGGTCAGGTACTACTGATGGTTCATTCCCAATTTCAGTTGCATTGGGGCCCCACTTTTTGAGTTGTTAAAGAAAAACGCTTCTTTCAATTGTACAGAACAATGCCAGAATGCTTTCAATGTTGTGAACCGCGTTAGCAAGCGCACCCATTTTGCAATATCCCAACTTTGACAAACAGTTCATAGTGCAAATGGACGCATCCCTCTCCGCTATAGGGGCAGTATTATCCCATAAGGATGATGACAGCGTGGAGCATCCTGCCGCATTTTGTAGTCAAAGCTTGAACTGTCACAAATGAAACTACACCATGACCGAGTGGGAGCTTTTAGCGGTGATCTACACTTGCAAACAGTTTTGGGTATATCTACATGGGGTAAGATTTCAAGTAGTGATGGATCACGCTTCCTTACACTGGCTACAGAATCTGTGTGAACCGGAAGGATGGCTCACACGTTGGTCTCTGAAGCTCCAGGCGTACAATTTTGAAATTATACACTGTCCAGGAGCAAAACATCAAATTGTGGATTGTCTTTCTCAGCTGCCAACAGTTGCTATCATGGCGGATTTAGCTGACATAATGTACGAGAAGATGGTGGCGAACAAATACCAGGATGAGCCGCCGCAGGTAGTCAAGGTATTAGATGGGCTCAGGGAAGATACTTTTCTACGCAAGGGGGAACTATATAAGCGGATTGGAGACTCAATGATGAGTTTCCCTAAACCTTTGGCCAGACCTGCGATCATTATAGATGCTCATCAGGCTGTAGGACATGGAGGCTTGCAGAAAACGCTGGAGATTTTATGACCCCGTTACTACTGGGAGAGCATGCATTATGATGTATTGGAAACGGTTAGTTGTTGCCATCAGTGTCAAGTGGAAAAGCCATTCCACAAGAAGACCACATATCAGCTGGCTAATCCCCAGTTCGCCTGGCACACCGTTTCCATTGATGTAGTGGGACCTCTGCCAACTAGCGCCAATTGATCTAAGTATATAATCATCGCCATTGATCATTTGACTCGATGGGTGGAGGCCAGGGCCATTAACAACTTGGGCACAGTCACCACCATCAAGTTTATTAAAGAGTGTGTTATACAGCAACACAGCTGCCCGCAGTTCATTCTAATGGAGAACGGAACCAATTTCACTTTGCATATCCTATTGAAGTTGAACGAGTTGATGGCGATCCTCGGAGTTTTGACCACCGCCTATCATCCAGAATCAAATGGAATGGTGGAGTGGGTCAATGGAACTCTAGTGAACATACTCCAAAAATTGGTAAAGGATTGACCCTCGGAATGGAGTGCCCTTTTGCCTACAGCTGTGTTTGCATATAATATCAGCTATCATTCATCCACTGGTAAGAGCCCATTCCAACTGCCGTATGGTTGACATGCAGCTCTGCCCGCCTTGCTTTATTCGTGTGTTGAGGACACTGGTGGTATGGATCCTCAGCGATATTTGAATATTCTTATGGATACATTGATCAAGCTGCAAATGGAGCCTACTCAACTAGTTTGGCCAAGAAGATTCGCGATCAGGCAGCTGATCAGAAGAAATGGAGTGGACTTCCGCTGTTCTCTGTAGGGAACCATGTTTTATTCCACGACCAGCACGGATTTGGGCGGAAAAACAAGCTCTTTAACATCTGGGCTGGGCCGTTCAAGATAATAGAGAAGACAGGCATGGATTTCTACACTATCAAGGAACCAGTGGGGGGTTGGATTATTAACTGAGTTCATGCGAAGTTCCTTTGAGCATATAAACAGTAAGAGCCTATCGTCCAGTCAAAGAGGGGTTAATGTCAAAAAGTTGATATAAATGGATGATATGTTACCCATACTGGCAGATCAGAGGGGGAATTGAGATAAGTCTTGAGATTTATGGGAGATGTATATGAATTATAATTGATCAAAATGATGACCATTCGGTGAATCAAGGGGAACTACGCTGAGATTTAATATAAATGAGAGCTTCTTGAAAAGGGAAGATGAATAGAAGACTACCAAGATGAGGTTGCATCCAGTTTGGGGAACTGAGATATAAAGAGTCACATGGAGGATTGAAGGAGAGGTCTTTTCCATGATTAGGTGGTTGCAGATAAGTCTGCAATTTGTATTAAATAATAAAGATCAAAATCTGGGAATGATAGCTCCATATATAGTTTATCAAGTTCTATTAGATTCAACAATCTTCATATCATCCAATTTGGTTGCTCAGTGGCTAATACCCTGTGTAAACCAACTCAGCGGAATCAAGCCTATACAATGAGAATTAACAACAGCGACTGCTCCTTTACCTCATGCTTACCCCAACAAGGAGGACTTCTTGGTGGATTGCCTGTTCTAGGTGTGATCTTTTCTCCACAAGCCAGAACTCATCTTTTTATTCACCAGCCCCTCCAAATCCAGCCCCCTTTTATTGCATACTCCTTAATATCCCAAGACCATCAGCAAATGTGGTCGCGGGCCTTGCTCTTGATGGCACAAGAGTGGGTTTGCTTCAATCGGCCATCCAAGCTGTCACCACCTCACCCCTTACCCTGACTACTCAGTCCTTCATCCTCTCCTAGTTCCACAGCCGCTTCCTCCTCTCCATCCGCTGGTGCAACATCTCTGAGCGGATACTGACTCTCTTGCCCCCAACACTAAATCCTCCTCCCCCACCACCAACCTGAGAAGGGTCCAGTGATCCGGGCTACCCTCAAAGAAGCAGAGAAAGAAGAAACGTGGATCCCTCTGAGCAAAGCACAAGATGCACCATAGAAAGATGAGAAATTGAGGGGATATAAAGACGTCCCAACAGAAGTAAACTAGCAAAGATTCATAATAAACTCAAGCTCTTATTCTATTCTATTATTTTAATTGTGTTTGTCATGATTCTGATATGATTGGACGATAATCCCTAAGTTGGAATGGTGGAATGGGTAGAGTCCGCCGATTATGATATGAGTTATTATTCTGTGAGCGCCTTGAGATGACTCGATATTGGGTAAAAACAGATGGTTTATTGGATCACTTCTAAATGAGGTGATTAGGAGGTGTTGATGTACATTGAGTAGTTGGTAATTCGCCTCAAACTAGGCGATTATGAATTTAATATATGGGTAATTTTTGGAACCAGTGATATATGGCAGAACTGAATAGCTAAGCTGAGGAAATGGTATCATCCAAAGTCGCTGAGATATATATGATATGTGATGATTGGAAGAGTAGGATTATTAATTGGCTTGCCTCGGTTAAATAAAAAAGAGTAGGATTATTAATAGTTTAGAGTGAGCAGAACACCAAGGATCCACTATATATTATATTGAATAAAATAGTGTTTTTGGGGCAATTGATCCATCTTTATTAATGTTGATTACTTTGGTTTGAGGATAACAATCGTCATATCATAAGTCCTATTGCTCAGTGGGCTAAACCCTATGCATGATTCCTTCAGCATATCTCCAAGATACCACCAATTATAACAGTGGTGCTCACTACATGGGGCCCATTGATCAATTATAAATGATGAAAATTCCTCAGTCTCTGGCCATGATGCATCAGGCTTGCTTTAACAAGGGATCTTACCAACACGCTGTACCAGTTGAATATGCGAAGCTCAAGCTTGCCTTGGATGCTGTGTTCAAATGAAAGGAGGAGCTTCTGAAGGAGGTTTGTATTGATATGCTGCCTCCATTTGATCACGATGGGAATATTCATGGTTTCTTTATAAAGATTAGTTTGCAGCAGAAGGAGCCTCTGACCGGCAGAAAGTGAGACTATTGATATCCACCTTGGATGTTGGAAGTGCTGACCAAGTCGCCTGTTGTCTTCCAAACAGTTACATTTAATACTGAGTAGTGAAGAGTACTGTGTTGCGGTTGTTTGGGGGTACCACAATAATATCACAGTGGAAGGCTGAATTCTTAACCATTGGGTTCCAGCGTAATGAGACCCTCATCACGTTTGCTGATCAATTTATGGCGGAAGCCCATGTGTTAATTGAGGCAGGGATTTAATCCAAAGCTGATGTGTGCATTGTGATGACCTCTGCCATGAAGCCATACCACAAGCTGTACAATGTCATGACCTTGATGTTGGATGACGATGTACCCCTGCTTAAATTTTTTCAGTTTTTGCGCCATCTATCCATAAACTTCCCTCCACCCAATACAGAGTAGAACACTTCCGCTATCTTTGCTGGACCATATTATTCAGGGATATTCGCCTTTTTGGCTCAGATTCTGCTGAGTTACCCCCAGAAGTTAAACGTCTGTCCCATACCTGCTTATTGTCAATGGCCTAAATACTGCCCTAGGCCTAATTATGCTGACTGTTAGCAGTCATCTCATTAACCTGGCCCTGTTTACGCCAATCACTTTAGCGCAACTGTCCACGTGGACCAACTTACAATATTTAGGGGCGCAAGCCCTATGGGGTAAATTGTTTTGAATGTGGTCACCCTGGGCACCTGGCACAAGGTTGACCCAATTGACAGGTCCATTATGTACACCAGGAACCATGTAAGGAGAGTGTTTATAACTCTCCTGTTCCCAGCATGGTAGTGCATGGTGCTCAGGGCCAACGCCAGGGAACTAGTCATTAGTAGTAAAGTTACTATATCCCCGCAGAGGGTTCTTGAGCTGTAATAACTTATGTTGAGGATGTTTATCAGTAGAGGTAAAAACCAAAATTGAACCACGCGGTGCTCAGAATGAGAGTGTATAGGCGACGCAGGTTGGAGGGAACCTGGGCGGCCCAACGGTACACAGGCAGAGAGATTTACAGTTGTTAGAATTAAATGTTTAACGTTGCACAAGACCTCCTCAAAGAGGTCCACGCACAGGTCTGTCCAAAATACCATATATAAAAAAGTGTACTAGTGAGAAGTTTTATTATGAGGGAAGTCAACCAATGAGAGAGATTGGTCTTGAGAAAAGGGATTTAAGGTAATTCATGGGAACAATCAATTGATGGAAGTTGTTCCATGTCATTTTGCACCAATAAGCGCACACTTCCATTAGGCAGTAAAATATATTTGGTAATTGACCAAACTCAGGTTATTGATTATAGGAGAGGCTTACCTGAGCTAGAAATTTTGAAAACTGAATGGGTTTTAAGACTCCGTTCACTGAAAAACCATACAAGCCATGTTTTATTCATCAAAAAGCTAGTATGTTTTAACTTACCTGCTGTTATACAGGGCCAAACTTCTCTTGCATCCCTAGGACCAACCTAAGCATACCTCGCCTTCACCCTACGTTGATCCAAGGTGTACTTGAGGTCATGGAGGCCTGCCAACTTTACTTTCTTGGCCTCCTGACATGCAGCTTTGTCCTTGGTAATTGTTCCCATGATTATGTCATATTCAAGCCATGACATTACTTTCTCATTCTTTTGGGACTCCAACCTCCCTCCAGGGGCTTGCGCCAGGGAAAAGTTCTTGTGGTCTGGGGCCAAATTCATAGTGGCAACAGTTTGCTTTGACTAAGATCTGGCGGCTTGGGAAAACTCTTGTGGAAAATGTTAATCAGGTCTTGGGCATGTTCACAGTCATGCACCGGTAACAAACTGTTTTCCGCTGCATCAAATCCCTTCCAGTATACCAAGTATTAAATCCTTCTTTTTACACGGCAGGAGGCTAATATTTCCTCCACTTCCCACTCTGGCGCCCAATCCACAAGATAAGCCTCGGGAGTCTCTGGTGGGGGCCCTCAAACAATGTCAATTTTATCTCATGAAAGACAGAAAAGATCTGAAATGAAGAGGGAAGATATAATTGGTATGAGGCGTGTCCCACCTTTCTAACAACGCGGTAAGGCTAATCCTCTTTGGTCCAAGATTTTTGCATGGCTGCTTGATAGGGATGTTTTGAGCATCAATCATCACGAGAGCCCCTACTTTGTATGCTGGACCCACTCGTCTCTTTATCATCAGTGTTCTCCTTATATACTTGCATTGTCGCCTCCAAACTTGTAGAAGCCCCCTGGTGTACTTTCTTGATAGTCTTAGCAAAGTGCACCACCGCTTTAACTTTAGATCCACAGATGGGCTCCATGTTAAAGGCGGGGTTAAACCCATGGTTGGCAAAAAATGGGAAACAATTGATCAACGCATGTAACATGTTTTTGTACTAAATTGGTCCATAGTAAGGTGAGAAACCCAATCTGAATGATCTGCGGCAGTGTAACACCGCAGAAACTGTTCTAAGCACCGGTTCACTCAATTGGTCTTCCCATCTGATTGGTGGTGATAGGCAGTTGAACGGCAGGGGCGAATTTGAAGATCCTTATGGAACTCTTCCCAAAAGGCATAGGTAAACTGGGGTCCTCAATCAAGAAATGATTTCTTAATGGACCATGAAGCTCAAACACATGAGTGACGAGGAGGCTAGCCATCTCAGCTGCGGGTATTGTAGTTCTGCAAGGAATAAAGTGATCAAACTTTGTGAACCAGTCCACCACTACCATGATGGCATCATAATCATCAGAAACAGGTAATTCCACAATGAAATCCATTGATAGGGATGTCCAGGGCCCTTCAGCCTTTTGAATTGGTAACAACAACCCCACTAGTGGTTGTCAATTTGGTTTCATTTGATTGCAGATCAGGCACTCATTACAATACCTACCCACCTGAGTGGGTAAGCCCTTCAAATTGTATGTGCGTCAAATTAGCTCCAAAGTCTTTGATTTCCTAGGATTACCGGCAGTAATTTCATCATACTGGTCCCAGATGCTTTTAGATGAAGTGGTCCAGCGGGAACCTATAGGCGCTCCTGAAACCACACCATCTCATCCTTTACGTGATAACCCCTGATTAGATCATCCTGTTTCAGTGCGCTCTTATCAAGGACCATAGTACATTCAGCTGATAACAGCTTAGAAAGGACTACCTTTCTGAAAATACTGTATTCCTCCACGTTTTCCAGAGGATCAAGCACTGGCCTGTTAGCCAGTGGAGAGGGAAGTTGAGACACAATCTTACCCGGTGGAATCATCAAATGGGTATTATGAAGTATACCTCCTTTGGATCAGGAGTTAATGCAGGATTGAGGCTCAAAGCATCTGCCAACCATTCTCCTTGCCCTTGGTGAACTTATAAGAAAATGAAAATTAGGCAAGGGTCCCATGCCAACGGGTCTGCCGTGGAGTTAAGACATGAGGTGCATGATAGTACAGCAAGGCACGGTGATTTGTAAGTATGTGGAAAGGTTGGGAAGAGCCATGCAGGTGATGACGCCAATAAGTCAACGCCTCCACCACTGCTTATAACTCTTTGTTGTAAATGGCGTAGTTTAACTCAGGAAGAGACATCTTCCTAGAAAAAGAAAGACCAGATGCTCTATTCCATCTTCGCCCACTTGTAATAAAGCAGCTGATATGGCGAAGTTGAAGACATCAGTAGACAAAATGAACTCCTTTTCAGGATCTACATGGCGAAGGACGGACGTGGACAACAGGGTGCACTTTACTGCTTGGAAAGCATCCTCCAAAAGGGGGGACCACTGGAGCAATTTTTGGTCACTCACCTTATACAAGGGCGCTGCCACTTCAGAAAGATTCGGTGTGAACTTCTTGAGGAACGTACACATCCCCCAAAAAAACTCCTCAATTTCTTGACTTAAATGGGGGTGGGCCACTCACGAATTGCCTTCTCCTTGTCTGGAGTTATCATATTTCATTGGTCAAACATGACGTTGCCAAAAAAATGACCTGGGACTTGAAAAACTTTGCATTTACTAATCTTTGGCGTAAGGCGTGCTGCCTTTAACCTCTCCACCACTTGCTGAAGGTATAATGCATGGTACTCATGATTAGGGTAAAACACCAGAATATCATCCATGTAGGCAACTGCACATACCCCCAGCAGGTCCCCATAAGCCACATCAATACGACGTTGAAAGATAACAGGGGCATTCTTAAGCCAAAAGGGCATGACCCAAAACTGGTAGATCCCTTTTCTGGTACGGATTGTGGCTAACCACTCTTGTCCCTTCTTAATCCGGATCTGATTGAATTCATTTATGAATTCCAGTTTGGAGAAGATTTTATCTTTCTCCACATAGCACGCAAACTGTGAATCCAAAGGGATGGGATGTAGATCTGGTACATTAACACTGTATAGGTTCCCATAATCTATGCAAGGGCATAAAGTACCATCAGCTTTCTCCACAAAGAGAAGTGGGGAGCATATAGTGGAGGTACGCTGAAAAATCGCGCCTTTGGCTAACTTCTCCTTAAACCACACATTTAATGCTGATTCATCCCATATTCTCAAAGGGTAAATAGGGGAAGATATACGCACCAGAACAACAGTGAGCTTGAACTCACAATCAAACCTTGAATGAGCAGGTAATTAATTGGCTGAAGCCGCATAAAATGAAGATTCCAGACCCTCCAAACAGGAAGGTAGGGGAACCTTCAAAGAGGGCTTCAGCAATGTGTTAAGACTGAGAGTGTGAATATTGGGCCAGTGGGGAAAATCTCCCTGGAAGTTAGCTTCAGACAATTGAACAATTAAAGTACAACCATTCTTTAATGTCAGGGATAGGGTATTGTCTCTCAAGTTGGTCCTGACTTCAAACTTTCGCCACCATTCTACACCCAAAATATTAGGTTATAAAAGGTTCTTGACTACTTGGAAACGGTTCATCAAAAGATACTTGACCACTAGATAATCCACTAACCTTAGTACCTTCAGGGTGGGAATACCTTGAGAAGCCCCTCCCCTAACCATACCGCCTGGCAAGTAACTAATCTCAAGGTAGTCAGCTAGGTCTTAGTCAATGAAATTCTCAGAGGCTCCAATATCCACCAAGATAGTAGTGCTAATCTTACCTGAAGGGGATGAGAGGGTAGAAGTTACCAAAAAATAACCTGAATGATCTTTATTTATAGCAGAAACCCAAATCTTTACACCAAACTCTTCTTCAGGGTTATACATACCCCAGGGTACGTTTTTGCATCATAAAATAAAGAGGGATAATTGGCTACTCTTACTACTGAGGCCACATATCCCACTATATCTTCAGCAACTGCAAAAACGTTCTTATAATTTAATTGAAACACTTTCTCCACCTCCTGGGATCCGCGGATCATGGTTTTGGTCAATCGTGGGTTCTCTGGAGTGATCTGATACACTGGAATGGGGTCTATATCTACGCCATATGAGAAGAGACATGGCTCAGTAGTATATGTGGAAACGTCATTATAAAATGCACTTTTGGTCGTGAACAACCCTATCTCCATTTCAGCATTGGGGTGTCTGAAGTTATCTAAGGCCATCACCACCAGGCCCAACGTTGTGGATGTTGCCTGCGCCATTCAAACGCGGTGCTAAAGAAACCCAAGTTTAATTGTATTGATTTTATTATTTTTGGTGAAAGGTCAGGGAATCTCGACTTTTGGACCGTGAAGCATCTGTATCCACTGGGTATGAGCAAGAAGGGTGGGTAATTTCCAGTTGGAGGTAGCAAGAATAACGCCAAGCTGCTCCAACCTTCAGGAAAAAGAGTAAACAGTGGTAAGCCCCGCCACAGTTGTTGCCAACATCTGGCGCACACCATTTGCACTTCATGAAAGTCCCACACAGAAAAAGTCTATGCACATAAAATCAAGTGGTTGGTCGACTAATGTAAGTAGAGTGTCTATAACTCTCCTGTTACCAGCGTGGTAGTGCATGGTGCACAGGGCCAACGCCAGGGAACTAGTCATTAGTAGTAAAGTTAATAGAGCCCAGATAAGGGTGCTTGAGCTGTAATAACTTAGGTTGAGGATGGTTATCAGTAGAGAGAAGCACCAAAATTGAACCATGCGGTGCTCAGAGTGAGATTGTATAGGCGACACAGGTTGGAGGGAATTTGGGCGGCCCAACGGTACATGGGCGGAGAGATTTACAGTTGTTAGAATTAAATGTTTAACGTTGCACAAGACCTCCTCAGAGAGGTCCACGCTTAGGTCTTTCCAAGATAACAAATATAAAAAAGTGTACTAGTGAGAAGTTTTATTATGAGGGAAGTCAACCAACAAGAGAGATTGATCTTGAGAAAAGAGATTTAAAGTAATTTGGGGGAACAATCAATTGATGGAAGTGGTGCTAAGCCATGGTGCACCAATAAGCGCACACTCCAATTGACAGTAAACTATATATTTGGTAGTCAACTGAAATCAGATTATTGATTATAAGAAGAGGAGACCTGAGCTGGAAATTTTAAAACCAAACGGGTTTTGAGACCCCATGTATCAAGGAACTGAAGCAAATCATTTTTATTAATTAAAAAGTTAGTTCAATTTTAACGCATCTGCTTTTATACAGGGCTGAACTTCTCTTGAATTCCTGGAACCAGCCTGAGCGTACCTCGCCTTCACCCAGCATTGATCCAAGGTATAATTGAGGTCAGGGAGACCTTCAAACTTTACTTTCTTGGCCTCCTGACATGCAGCTTTGTCCTTGGTATTTGTCCCCATATTTTGTCATTTTCAAGCCATGACAAACAATGCTACCAGGGAAAAGTCACAATGGTATTAGAGAGGGAATTCTCTACCTCTGCTATTTTAAATTCAACTGTCCCACCTGAATCTACTAAAGTATATGCAGCGGAAGCCCCCAGTATAATGATACATTCCTATATCAGCAGCCGGTTGGGGGAGTAAATGTACTGATATAAGCACAAGCCAAGGACACAGTGGATGAAATATATCTGGGTCATTCAATGCCATACGCGTGTGAAATGTTTGAACAAAGTTCTTCAGACAAACTAGAACCAACTACAGATGTGCCTTCCTTGAGTGAAGTAGACTTCGTTTTCCCATTGGATAATATCATTATAGGGTACCCTAAAGTTGGTGAGGTATTATGAACTTCCTTGGCAAAAGTGATCCTTTGAATGTTCACGTATTAAACAGTCAATGTTATCTTATTCTGAGTGTACCTACTGTGACATTGTATTAGCAAAAACCTGAGTTTGCGCTATAATAGATACGTGTGCTCCAGTTAACATAGTTTTTACTAAGTTGGTGGTGAAGTTGATCTAAAAAAATGATGTGGAACATTGAATGGTGTATGGAGGATTTTCTTTCTTGTAACAATCACTTTAGTTACTATGATTCGATTCAAACAGCAAATTTGGATAATCACACAGGAAAGATGGGCGACTTTAATAACAAAAATAATACAACATGGGCGAGCGTCACAGCAAGCGGTGCGCTTAACGGTGCAACTAAGGGCAAGAAACGTCCTGGAGGGGGACCAGGAACCCAAGCCATAAAAAAATCGTAAACTCAGACACTGTCTGGGTTTATGGTATTTACTGTAAAGCATGCGCAATACATGTACATTCAATTCAACCAACCTTTGTCAAAGGTGTAACATGGGATCAGACTCTTCCTTGGGGATGAGTCACTGACCCTGTGGGAGAAAACATATGAGGCACAGCCCTCACTTTTCCCTCATGCGGTGTATGTAGCCACCAACAACATGGGCCACAGCTGGATCGATATTGGTTTTGAAACAGCTGATGAAGCCAATGCCACAGCAAAAATCTGCGTGGAAATTGCCCTCCCTGAGGGCAAAATAATTGTGCACACCGCGCGCACCAGATGGAACAAAGCGAAAACTTTGTTCATCTCCTTTGACTCGCTCCCCACCAACTTTCTGCATAAAGTAATTGAGGAGGAGCTCCGCAAAGGTCTTGTGGCCTATGGAGAAATCCAACAACTCGAATTACAGCAATTTCGCTTAATGCCCGACCTGTGCATGGGCAAAGCTATTGCTGTAGTCAACCCCGTCCCAGAAGTGGAAGAGGATTTATCCAGAATTCCCCGCACAGCAGAATTTTACTTCGCAGATGGGGGCCAGTCAGCTGCATTCCAAGTTACACCAGAACGCGCACCACCCATTTGCAACCACTGTGGCTCACTGGGCTACAAGGAACATGCATGCCCTGTAAAAGAGGGCTTAATGGAAAATGATTTTTGTGAAGAAGCTTTGGATGGAGATAATGAAAACTTCGCCAAAATGACTGATGGCCACCACCCATTCTGCTGGGGTGAAGATGGACTATACTCCATCGTGGACCCAGTTACAAGTAAGCAGCGTAAAGCAGCACAAAAAGCCCATAAGAGAGCAGCGGCTGAAGCGGCGGCACACACAGAATCCTCCATTAACCATGGACAAATTCAGGAGGATATTTCAGATATTTACCAAACCAACCAATCAGAACAATATGCTCAGGTCGAAAATTTTCACAGTAACCAGACTGAGCCACAAAGCGTCATCAGTCATGCACATACTGGGGAACAATGCAACCGAAATTTGGGTGAAAATGCGGTGCACAATGCAACAAAGTTGAACCTCAAAAATATGAAATCCAATCACCAACCCGCATCAAATCAACATGAGACCTGTGCAGGAAAAGTTGATGCAAATGCAAAAAACTGCAATTCCCTTGAATCATTGGGTCAAATCAAGGAACCAACAATGGCAGTGAAAGAGTTGGAGTACAGACGAGGAGCATGGCTAAAATGAGCTGCAGTGGAATAGGACCAGAGGGTCCTCCCAACTGCTCCTGAGGCGCCGCGGGCACCTCAGTGTCAATAGGGACATTAAATATCGTGGAAGCCAGGGCTCATATGTCCCAAGCCAAAAAGCTGGCATTCCTGCGAAAACCTCTTGTAGACATCTTGGCCATCCAAGAAACCCACTGCCTACAAGGGGAAGAATAATCCTGGTCAACCAGGGTCGCACCATCACAATCAGTATGAACGTCTCACTGTGGGGTGATAGTCCATAACAACAAAAAATTTAAAATTACAAATTTATCATCACACTTGCAAGGTTGAGTCCTGGTAGCAACAATCACATGCCAAGATGAAATAATTTCGTTAGCATGTATCTACGCACTGTGTACTGCAACTGAGAGAAAAAAAATTTGAAAAAAGTTCTACTCTCACCCTCCCACCAGATATCATCATGTTGGGCGATTTCAACTTCTAGGATAACTTCAATACAGATTGATGGCCTAATCCCAGGGGATACCCACCTGGACACATTGAATATCGCACAATGAAGGCATCTCTTGGCTTACAGGATGCTCTTCCCCCAATTCACCAATCCTTCCCCATATGACAAGACCCAACATATGTGAGGGACTGCTCATATCGATGAGTCATATTGACCACATCCTCATCCCACAATCCCACCACTCAAGAATCTCCAAATTTACAACAAAAAAGATCAATTTTTCTGATCACCAATTAGTTATGGCGCAGTTAGCGCCAACCTAATCCCACACAGGTGTCGCCTTGGAGAAAGCTTCACCCAGAAAATATAAAATTGCCTGAGATATCTAACTGGGTTGAAAACAAGGCTACAAACCCAGAATTCACAGCCCCATTCACTTCAGATCCCATTGGAATATGGGAAAATTTCAAAAAAGATTTAATTAACAAAACCTGACATATTGCATCATGCAAGTACACCACGGACACAGCCACAATCAAGCATACCTTGGCAGAACTAAACCACCTGGAAATAAATACTCCGAGATCTGGCTATAGCCCTAATTGGGGACGCAAATGGGCAGAAATTTCAGCCTGACTTAACAATCTCATCTTTGAACACCAACACAGAATCAAAGTATCAAACAAAGGTAAGTTCATAAAGTAAGGCGAAACCTGTTTGACATACTTTTTCTGCCAATTCCACTCCCATGGAAACCAGCCCACGTGTACACAGGTCCGCAAGACCAACAGCACCGTGGCAACTGACCCTGAGGAGGTCAAGGCGGAAGTACACCGTAATTACACCAAGCTATATCGCGATATGCCAACAGATCCACAAAAAATTAAAGAATTTATTCAAACTGCCAAGATACAAAGTACACCACCAAATTACAATATACTATCCCTTATCACACGGGAGGAGCTTTGGGAAACAATTCGCGGTGCACCACATAGGAAATGCCCAGGGCCTGATAAGATACCCTACAAATTTTACAAAAAAAATTTTTAACAAATCGCCCCCCTCCTATTGGCGTCAATGAACCAGAGTTTGTTGGAAACACGCCTATTACCAGGAGGCCATGAATCCTACGTTAAACCTTGTATATAAAGGGTGACAAGTTGGACCTAGCCAACTGGCGCCCAATTGCACTCTCCAACACTGACACAAAACTTCTAACAAAAATGCTAGCAGCTAGATTAGGAGCAATTGCATCTGACGTCCTATCACCCAACCAGTTTGGGTTTATACCAGGGCGTTCAATCTGGAACAACATACACCCTGTTGCAAACATTTGCCAATCCAAAGCAACTGGTGCCCTGGTCTTCTTGGATCAGGAAAAGGCGTATGACCGTGTTAGCAGGCCATACCTAAAAGAATGTCTACATGCCCTCAAACTCCCACCAAGATTCATAAAATGGGCGATGCTCCTAACAGAATCTGCAACCATGGCTGTAGCGGCCCTGGATTCCTAACAAACAAGATTAAACCACACAGAGGGCTCAAACAAGTGGATCCCCTCATCCCTTTGCTATACAATTTCTGCTTTGACCCGCTCCTCCGAGTAACTGACTCACGTCTCATGGGGATAACCGCACAAGGACAACCAACAGTCAAGATACTGGCCTTTGCAGATGACTGCGTAGCAGGTATAGCAAACAATGAAGATGCCTGACAGTTGGAACACACTCTAGAGGTATACTCCAAGGTGAGCAATGCATCGCTCAACAAAAGGAAGACAGAAATTATCCTCTTAGGCAAATACACAAACAATTGGGCCACAACATCAGAACCTCACACCAACACTCGAAGAAAAACCCAATTATTTTACCCTTTGCAACACCTCCCACCACCACTCCTGTCCAACACCTTGGAATCTGGCTAGAATCAGGGGGATATGCTAATGAGACAATGGAAAGTAACCTGTTACAACGGGTATCCAAACGCGTCGCCTCCCTCAAGGGAAGAACCCCAGGACTAACAGGACGAGTTACAGTTGCTAACTCGCTCATCCTCCCAATACTGTGGTACCAGGCCCATGCGATAGCCTTCTCACCTATCTTTATAACCTCAATTCGCGCGCTTATCCAGGGCTGGCTGTGGCCTGGCTCTCACCCTCCTATACGGATGGAAACACTATTTGGCCCACGCTCAAGCGGAGGCATGGGACTAATAGATTTTGAGAGCCATTCCAATCACATCCTAGGTACCTGGATAAAGGAAATCCTTGCTCCAGATCTCCCGCAACAACATTGGTCCAGAGTATCAAGGACTAACTTTGCACAGGCGCTCAAATTAACCAACCCACATAGTCCACCCAGACTACTTTCATACCTTTCCAAGCACCCTACTGCTTCGGGTCCGCATGGAACCTCCCCTCATTTCAAACATATCCTCCGAACTATCCACTGTATGGGATGGACCATAGAGAACATGGGTACTATACAGGGAAGGGGACGACCCAGCCCTCAATTCAAATTAAGAAACCCAGAAAACCACCCCCAGAGGGATATGCTCGCAACAACCCCAAGCATAGCTAGGATAGTATACCTAGATATGCTGGACATTCCCTATGATTTAACCACACAGAAAGCAATGTGGAAAATGATACACCACCCACTCCTACAACCAAGGATAAGAGCAAACGCCTGGCGCTGTTTGAGAAGGACCTATAGACTAGCGGACCGCTCCAACTCCCTCCACAAAACATGTGAAGTATGTGGAGGGGAGGGATCCCTACATCACCGCCTAAAAACATGCCCCCCAACCAAAGCTATATGGCAGGAAGTCGCACGCCTGCTCAAGATTCAAATCAAACAGGAATTCTCAATATCAAAGAGTATCTTCGCGCTCCAGATCGAGTCACTAATCCCATCTACCCTCCGCTCCCTAGTAATACCCATTGCAATGTGGACAATACACACAATTGCACTAGATGCGTTCAAGGGCACGGTCCCAACCATTCATGGGATTATTAACAGATTCCATGTCCACTTACTAGAGCACTTCCAAGCCTGGCTCTATGGATATATGAGACCAAGACAAAAAGCGCTCATAGAATCATGGTTCCCACTCTGATTCCTCCACACAGACCCTTTCCTTCACACCTGCTCCATAGCAGGGGAAACCCCCTCGGAGTAGTGCACCAACCCCCCATACCTGGCAGTCCCGCTGGCAACAGGGGTAACTTGAGTACCCTGGGGTGCCCAATTTTTAAATTTCTTAGTTATTATCTTAGTTTCACATATATTCGGTAATGTCTGTCCCCTGGTCAGCTTACCTCGGTTAAATAAAAACATTGAATGGTGTATGGGATCACTGGAGCAGAAAACATGGTCTTTGAGGGAGCTTACAATGCAATCCCCTTGCAGTTTGGATCAATTATTGTTGTAGCTCCTGTGGTAGTGTTGCCTAATAGCCATTATGACCTGCTGATTGGAACCTCATTTATGCGACACTATGGTGCTGTCATTGATATGATGGAGGAGACCTTTAAAATTTTGGGTCAACAGATCCCAATTTATCTTACCTCCAGCGGAGTGCTAAAGGACTTGGTGCACATGGGACATATCAACCTTGCCTATAGTGATGGGGCGATTCCAGTTTGCTACCATCAACTTAAGAGTAGGACTTGGGCACTTCCCCAACAAATATATGAATAACAAGGGCTACCGCTTAGAGCTGCTGGCCCTATATCCATCCCCTCCAGACACCAAGTGATCATAAAAACTGAGTTAGAAGTGGAAGTGTCTGCTGGGCGATATGAGGAGGTCATAAACCCTATCAGAAATTGCGGCTGGAGCCCCATGTAACTCCAGGTATTATACTCCTGGGACATGGGGAGTCAAAGGTCTTGTTAGCGAATCTTTAGAATGAACCAATGAAAATCTGCCAACACCAAATAGTGGCTTATTTAATTTTACCGCAGTCAAAAAGGTCCTCCAAGTTCATGAGTTTGTGTCACTGGATAATTTGGTCTGCCTGTCAAATTGCAGCTCGGTGTAATGACAGTGGTACCATGTGAAAGCTTAATGGGGTTATTGGAAATTTATAGCGATCAGGCTATCACTTTATTTGAGAAAAATAAAAAGATATTTGCTGTTATTGACCATGATTTAGGGTGCACGTAGGGAATTGTACATCGACTGGACATGGGCGATCATCCACCCATCAGGTCTCATCTGATCTGCTGATCTAGAGCAGCAGAAGATGTTGTCACTGAAAAAATGGATAAGCTGCTGGAGCAAGGAATTCTCAAACCATCAAAGAGCCCATGGGCTTCGCCTGTCCTAATTGTCAAAAAGAAGGACAGTACCAACTGGGTAGTTATAGACTACTGCAAGCTTAACAGCCTTACAAAAAGACTCATATCCCCTGCCATGGATTGATGATGCTTTGTACTGATTAGGAGTAGCCTGTTAAGCCTCTGAGATGGATTTGATATCTAGCTATTGGCAGATTGAGTTACCTGCAGTGGAACAGGAGAAATGCGCCATTATCACGTCCAAATGGATTTTTCAACAGACTTATATGCCACAACGGTTGTATAATGCCCCAGCTACATTCCAATGGGTGATGGACACTATCCTTGGCAACTTGAAGCTGTCATGCATTCTTTTATACATTGACAATATCAGCATATTCTCCCACATGTTTTCTGAGAACCTTACCCACTTGGAGGAGGTATTCCACCGGTTGGCTGAGGTCAACATTAAAATTAAGCTATAAATGCCACTTTTTCAAGGATCATCTGGAGTACCTCAGGTTTGTGGTAGATGTGACAGGGCTTCATCCCCAACCAGCCAAGGTGGAAGCTATCCAGAAGGTGACTGCACCAAACAGTAAGCGAGATATATAAATATTTTTATGGATGGCCAGCTACTACAGCCACTTTATATTCAACTTTAGTTGTGTTGATGGCCGCTGTTTGAGTTTCAAAAAGGATGCCACATTAGAATGGACAGAACGCCGTCAACACTCCTTCAATATACTTCAAATGGCATTGATCAATGCGCCAGTGCTATGCTACCTGAGCTTCAAAAAGGAATTTATTGTACAGACGGATGCGCCGCTTTCCGCTGTTGGGGCAGTTCTGGCTCAAAAAGATGACGAAGGGGAAGTGCACCCAGTGGCATACTGCAGTTGAAGTATGAATAGCCACAAACGTAATTATACCATGACCAAGTGGGAGTGCTTAGCGGTGATCTACTCTTATAAGCAATTCAGAGTATATTTGCATGGCCTAAAGTTTAAAGTTGTAATAGATCATTCCTTGTTATGCTGGTTGCAGAACCTCAAAGAGCCTGAGGGGCGTCTAGCCCAATGGGCCCTTAAAGTGCAGTCTTACAATTTTGAGATTCTTCACCAACTAGAGCCAAAGACCAGAATGCAGATTGCTTGTCAAGATTATCAATAATAGTAGTTATGGTGGATCTGGGTGACATAATGTTCAACAAGATGCTCAGCAGAAAGTACAACGATGAACCACCTCAAGTCATCAAAGTATTGGATGGAATAAGAGCCAATACATTCCAATTGTCACCCTCTCTGCAAAGCTGCCTCCAAATCAGTTGCAATGTTTGTAGAAGGAATTCCTCCTCCCAATATTCCCTCCAAAGCCAATAAGGTACAAAAAGATATGCTTATTGAAGCCCACAAAGAAGCTAAAGACGCCATCCATCATGTGGCAGAGGTAGCGCGGAATCCCAAATCAAATATTACCCACACCAATATCTCCACGTTCAAAAAACTACCTGATGCACGCATGAAAGCTGAACTAGCTTTGACAAACTTTTCATAACTCTTATATATAGCAGTTGTATTAATACCACCCCAATCATCAGAAATACATCTTCACATCCCAAAGAAGCCCTGACGCCCCTGCTCTCCGCTGTAGCCCGTGCCATGATTTGGAATGAAGACATTGCCAAGGATGAGCCCCCTGACCCCCCTCCCCTTCCACTATGATGGGATAAGCGGTTCCTGCTGTCCCACCTGGTTGGTTGAGTTTGCATTATGTGTGTCGTCTGCTCATTTTAGTATTTCATTAATATTTTATTCAATGAGGATTTATTTTTAGGTTTTAAGTTTCAGT
The DNA here is from genome assembly GCA_022478985.1 of Massospora cicadina. NCBI lineage: Eukaryota > Fungi > Entomophthoromycota > Entomophthoromycetes > Entomophthorales > Entomophthoraceae > Massospora > Massospora cicadina. Next base: position 40,656 of record JAKSZP010012302.1, read on the forward strand.
AATGTCTGCCTCCTGGTCAGCTTACCTCAGTTAAATAAAAAATAGCCAATACATTCCAGATAAATGGCGAGTTGTACAAGTAGATGGGGAACACTATGATAAGCATTCAAGGCCTTCCGCCTGACCCAACATTATCATGAGCACACACTGAGCAGTTGGACATGGTGGAGTACATAAGACCCTGGAATTGTTACGCCTCAGTACTACTGGGAAAGCATGCAATTTGATGTGCTCAAAACCATTTCCTGCTGCCACCAGTGCCAAGTGGAAAAGCCATTCCTCCAGAAGACTTCCTACCAGCTAGTGAAACCTCACTTTTCTTGGCATACGGTTTCTATCAATGTCATGGTCCTCTGCCAACTGGAGCAAATTGGTCTAAGTATATTCTGGTGGTGATTGATCACTTGACCAGGTGAGTTGAGTCATGGGCAATACGCAATTTTGGAACTATCACGGTGGCTAAGTTTGCAATGGAATGTATAATTCAGCAACACAGCTGTCCCCAGTTCATTCTTACTGAAAACAAAACCAACTTCACCTCCCACATTTTACCTAAGTTTAACAAACTGATGGCCATCCACAGGGTTCTGACGACCCTGTATCACCCATAATCCAATGGGATGATTAAGTGAGTTAATGGGACCTTGGTGAACATACTCCAGAAATTGGTGACAGATCGTCCTTTTGATTAGAATTCCCTCCTTTCCACAGCTGTTTTTGCATACAACATTAACTATCATTCAGGGGAGGATACCCAGTGGTAGAATATGGACCCTCTATCACTGCCTCCCCAAGTTTGAACCCCGGTAGATGAACTTTGGGTAGGGGCTGATTATGACTGTGTTGGTTTTGCGCACCAATGCCTCAAACCAAGATAGCAAATAGCAAAGGCAGTCCATGTAGTTCCTGGCCTATCATATGTCATGCATAGAGGTTTTCCAGTTTTTATCCTCATTTCCCATTTTCTTCACTTCCCTTCATCGGTGAGTTATTATCCCCAGGTCAGCCAACCTCAAATAAAATTTAAAATTTTAAAATTCAAAGTTCAAAGTTTAAAATTTAAACATTAATTATCATTCCACCACAGGAAAAAGCCTCTTTCAATTATTTTTGGATGATACCCTGCTCTGCTGGCACTGCATTATGCTTGTGTAGAAGATAATGGCGGAATGGATCCTCACCATTATTTGACTACCCTAGTGGACACGCTGATCAAGCTGCAAACTGAAGCATACTTGTGCATCTTAGCCAAGAATATTAAGAATCAGGCTGGCAATCAGGTGCAGTGTAGCAGCTTAGCTATGTTAAAAGATGGGGACATAGTTTTGTTCCATGACCATCACGGGTTTGGGTGGAAACACAAGTTGGCCAACATTTGGATTGTTCCATTTGAGATAATTGAGAATATGGGAATTGACGCCTATACCATCAAGGACCCTGAAGGCAGTCAGATCATCAACCAAGTGCATGCAAAGTTCCTTTGGGCTTATAAACAATAGTAGAATTATTGTCCAGTAAAGGGGATAATGTCACGATTCTGATATGACTGGATGATAAGCCCCAAGTCATTATGGCGGAATGGGTAGAGTCCGCCAATCATGATATGAGTTATGATTATGTGGGCGCCTTGAGATGAGGCGATATTGGGTTAGAACAATAATTATTGGATTGCTTCCAAATGAAGCAATTAGGAGATGTTGATGTACAATGAATAGTTGGTAATTCGCCTCAAACTAGGCAATCATGAATTTAATGAATGAAAAATAGCCGGAACCAATGAGATATTGGAGAACTGAATAGCTAAGCTGAGGAAATGGTATCATCCAAAGTCGCTGAGATATAAGAAAGATGAGAAGAATGAAAAAGGAGGATTGTTAATAGTTTAGAGTGAGCAGAACAATAAGGATCCGTTGTATTTATTAATTTAAATAAAATAGTGTTCTTGGGCAATTGCTCCATTTTTATTAAAGTTTATTACTTTGGTTTAAGTATGTCAATCATCATATAGTCAGTTCTATTGCTCAGTGGGCTAAACCCTGTGCAAGACCCTTTTGGCATATCTTAAATATGCTGCCAAATTATAACAATTTTGTTCTATCTATTTAATTTCTTTTTTTTAATCTTTATTAATATATGTCTCTATTGTTGTTTATATGCCCTAAGGACTTAACATGTACTCAGTTGATTATCTGACCACTTGTTGGGTCCTTAATATTGTAGACATCACCCCACTTTTCTTTATTATCTCAAAAGGCCCAATACAGATACTAGCTAGTTTATGTTTCTGCCTGAACCCATGCTGATGATCGTGAATAATATCAGTTCTCCTTTCTTGAACTTCCAAAGCCCACTACGCCATACCTTGTCAGAAGCCTGGTTCTTTATTTCTTAACAAAACTAAAGGAGTATGCTTCTGTTTGCATCTTGATCAAGGTAGTTTGTCAGATTTGTTAAATAGCGTTGTGGGACTACTCCACCAGTATTTTCTACACTGACATAGAGGAGTGCGGGCAGGGTGGGGTGCTGTCCATAAAGCAACTGGAATGGGCTCTTCCCCATCACCAAGTGGTAGCTAATATTGTAGTAAAAGATGGCAGTGGAAAGGTGGGGACTCCAATAAGAGGGTTTATCTGTTACCAACTTCCAGAGCATGTTAACCAGGGTCCTACTAACCCTTTCAACCATTCCATTGGATTCAGGGTGATATGGAGTTGTTAGAACCCCATGGATGGCCATCATTTCGTTTAACTTGGGTATAATTTGGGAGGTGGAATTAGTTCCATTGTCAGTAAGGATGAACTGAGGGCAGCAGTGTTGCTGAATTATACATTCCATTATAACTTAAACACAGTGACCGCCCCCAGATCCCATATTGTCCATGCCTTAACCCACCTGGTCAAGTGGTCGATTGCCACCAAAATATACTTAGACCAGTTTATTCCTGCTGGCAAAGTCCAACGACATCAAGGGATACTGTTTGCCAGGCAAAATCAGGTTTCATCAGCTGATAAGATGTATTATGGCGTAAAGGCCTTTTCACTTGGCACAGGTGGCAGCAGAAAATAGTATCAAGCACATCAAAGTGCATGCTTTCTTAATATTACTGATGTTGTAAGAACTCTGACATCTTGCATAACCCTCCATGACCTACCTCCTTGTGCACACTAAAATAATTTCCAGTCAAGTGGAGGGTTTTGGAAAACTTATCATATTGTTATCAATTCACTTGTATAATTCCCCATCTTTCCAGATTGTATTGGTTATCATCCCATATAGTGCCCTAATAACTTGCAGCAGTTTGTCTGCATATCTACCACTGACCATTTTATCCTACAGGAAATTGCCAAAATCCGCCGTTGCTGCAATCGTAGGTAGCCAAGCTAAGCAGTCAACAGTTTGTTGCTTTGTGACAGGATGGTGAAGTATTTCAAAATTGTAGGCCTGTAGCTTGAGGGCCCATCTAGCAAGGCGCCCCTCTGGCTCACAAAGATTCTGTAACCAACGCAATGATTCATGGTCCGTCACAACCCTGAATTTTACTTGTGAAGGTATACTTGGAACTGATTATATGCATAGAACATATCTAAGCACTCCATCTTGGTCACGGTGTAATTTTGTTCATGGCAGTTTAAGCTCCAATTTACAATAGGCAATGAGATGCTCCACACCGTCATTAATTTCTAGGATAATACTGCCCCTACAGTGGAAAGAGAAGCGTCCATTTGCACAATAAATTCTTTCTCAAAATTAGGGTATTGCAAAACTGGCGCACTAACCAATGTGGTCCATAAAACAGCAAAAGCGTTTTGGCAACGCTCTGTCCAGTCAAAGGTGGCACTTTTCTTTAATAACTTAAAGAGTGGAGCTCAATATAGCTGAAGTTAGGAATGAACCGTCAATAGTACCTAACCATCCTCCAAAACGTTTGATAACCCGCTTGTTACCTGACTGAGTCATCTTACTTATATCTTCTACCTTTTCTGGCTGAGGGCTAGGCCCTTTGGAGCATACCAAAAACTTAAGGTATTCTAATTGCTCCTTAAAAAGTGGCACTTTCAAGGTTTAATATTATGTTAGCATCATTAACTTTTCTTTCTCGTTGCAAACACTTTTGCAACCCATTCAATTCAAGACTAAATCTAGTTTGATAATCTCATAGAGGGGATTAGTCCGCGCCCATGTCTGGGAGCAGTTGGGCAAGCAAGGCAAGAGGAGCAGGTGGAAGGCCCGCGGCCTCTAATGTTCAAAAACGCCCCAGAGAATCTGGCGGAATAGAAAAAAATCTAAAAAAACTGGCGGTCACAATTTCCCCGGAGATACTCACGTGGCAAGCACAATGCAACCAGTACATCAACACGCCACATTCCCAGCCACTTTTGTCGGTGGAATTTGGAGTCCGTGTGTATCTGGACATTTAAAAAATGGCCCTATGGGAAAAATTTTGTGAAGATGTACACAAAATTTTCCCAACCGCGGTGTACATTGCACCTCACTCCATGTCACGCGGTTGGCTGGACCTAGGTTTCAAAAGCAAAATAGCAGCAGATAAAGCTGCAGCGGGACGCATAGTGGTTGACCTCCCCGAAGGGCAATGGGCTTGTCGAAACTAAATGCACCAGATGGACAAATTCAAACTAAATTTTCCTCACGTTTGACTTTTTGCCTACTATGGTAAAACGTGACATTTTGGAGCAACACCTGAAAGATGGTCTCGCCATATATGGCGAAATACAATCTTTTAAAATGCAACATTTACGCTGATGCCACACCTGTGCACCAGCAAAGCCATCGCAGTTCTGACCCCAACCAAGGAGATTGTGAAGGACCTAACCCAGATCCCGCACTCCACCTTTATTGACATCGCTGGGCATACCACCCACCCATTCCAGGTAACCGTGGACAGCGCGCCCCCCATTTGCACCCACTGTGATGCGTTTGGCCATAAGGCGCACGCATGCCCCATCAAAGAGGGTGTCACATTCCAAGAGCACCCCTCAGCGGCCATGGCCAGCGGAGAGGCGCACTACAAACCAACTGCAAGCACCAAGGAGGCTTTCCCGTGGGGAGCACAAGGCTGCTACCTATTGGTAAAGCCCATCTCCCCGCAGGAGCAGAAGAAGGCCAAGCAGGCCCATAGGACCACGGCCAAGGAAGCGGCCAAGGCCACCACCACCATCCCACACTCACAACGCCAGGAGGACATGGAGACCTTCGCGGTGGAAGCAACTTGGGAATCCATCACCCAATCAGATTGGGAAACCCATGCCGAACGGGCCACTCAATCCAAGGATCTGATGGGAGATTTGATCTCACCCAATCGCTGTACCCAAGCCCCAGTCAAAACTGACTTGGGACCTATCCCAACCAAAAAAAATTTTTTTGCCCCACTTTACAGTGCACCAAACTTATCCGCACCGCAAAAAATTCATCCGATGTCGGGAAAACAAAAAGTGAAGGCCAAAGCCAACGCAACTCTTTCTGCAAAAATTAACAAAAACCCCGATAGTGTTGCTGCTAATACCTGCGCTGCTGTGAAAGCCCATGGGGACCTTGAAGAGGCTGGTGGGCCTGGGGGCCCACCCTCGCACCTAAGGTGCGGGGAAACCTTTACTCTAGGGATGCTGAATAATGCCGGACTCAAGGCCTCCCTATCCCAGGCTAGGAAACTGAGTTTTTTATAACACAATTTACCCGTGGATATCCTGGCCATCCAGGAGTCCCACTGTCCATGAGGTTCTGAGGAAGCTTGGAAAACAATGCTCCTACCATCCCTATCCTTTTGGTTGAAGCACTGTGGGGTGCTAATTTGGAAAAACAATTTTTAAATTTACATCTTCAGAAACATTCCTAAATGGCTGAGTGCTCGTTGTCACCTTCTCATGGGCCGATGTTGCACACACAATTGTCAACATTTATGCCCCAAACGGTGCACATGAGCGTCAGGAATTTTTCTTGTTGGTCAAATCCCTCCCGCTACCCCCCAATTCTTTCCTAATTGGTGACATGAACTGTTGGCTAACCTCACCAATGGACCGATGGCCACCCTCACCTCACGCCCCACAGGGTCACGTAGAACTACGCGTTCTAAAAGCCATCCTTGGGTTAATGGATGCGCTGCTGCGACATGCCCCACTGCTCAAAAACATGACGCGTCCCCACATCCACAACGGCCAATTAAGGTCCATGACCTGCATCGACCTTATTCTAGCACCGGCGAAATTCCAACCCCACATCTCCCACTTCAAAACAACAAAAATGGAATTCTCCGACCACTGACTGGTCTCAATAACATACCACTTACCCATCACAGTTGCAAAGGCCCCACATTGGTGCAAAATCCGCCCCCCAGAGCTCGCGTCGCCAGGATTTTCCATGTGGGTGGAAGAGCAACTTTGGCAAAATTGTTTGTTGCACCGTTTTGCACGGACCCCATTTCCACATGGGCAACTTTCAAAGAAGACACCATCCGCCACTATTGTCATCTCTCATCCAGACGCTCACGAGCCACATCAGCGGTTATATCACGCGTGCTGGTGGAATTGGCCACTTGGAGTCCAACATTCCAGCCTCAGGATATAGCCCTGCATGGGGCCAGAAGTGGGCGAGAGGCAGCCGCCCACCTCAACGCACTCGAAGGCAACACAAACATCAGGTTTGTGTCCAATACAGGGCCACATGCATCACTAAAGGCGACAAGTGCACCGCATACTTCTTCAAAAAAAATTTTGCACCACGCCAGAGCGTGGCCTGCACACAGGTGTGAAGATCAGATAATTCTATAGTGGACACACCAGCCAAAGTGGCAATCAAAATGCAAAGATATTACTCCAAGTTATACCAAGCCAAACCAATTCAGCTGGCCAAAATGGCGGAATTTCTCGACTGAGCTCATATCTCACCATTTTCTGATACCCGGAAATAATAAATTTAATTATTCCAAATGAATTATGGACTACCATTCGCGGTGCGCCAAACCAAAATGCCCAGGCCCAGATGGCATTCCATATGAGTTCTACAAAAAATATTTTAAATATATATACCCATTGCTGCTAGCCTCACTCAACCAAAGCCTGTTGGAAACGCGCCTCCTACCAGGAAGACATGAGGCCTTTACGGTCACACTCATCAAGAAAGGGGATAAGCTTGACTTAGCCAACTGGCACCCCATTTCTCTAGCAAACACAGAAACCAAAATTTTAACAAATTATGGCTAACCGTTTAGGGACTGTAGCATTTGCCACCATCTCCCCAGAACAATTTGGTTTCATCCCCAGAAGGTCAATTTGGGATAACGTGCACTCTGTGGCTAATGTGTGTCAGTTCACAGCTTCTGGGGCACTTGTATTCTTGGAGCAACAGAAGGCCTATGATAGAGTAAACTGGGAATACCTTAGGGCCTGCCTCCAACAATTCCGCCTACCTCCCCGCTTCATTAACTAAGCGATGCTGCTCACGGAATCTGCAACAATGGCAGTGCATGGCCCAGGTTTCCTAATGGAAGTAGTCCATCCTCAAAGGGGCCTGCGACAAGGGGACCCCCTGAGCCCACTCTTATACAACTTCAGCCTTGACCCACTACTGCGAAATGTGAATGCCCAACTCACTGGGGTCCATGTGCCAGGCCAAACCCCAGTCAAGATGATGGCATTTGCAGATGATTGAGTGGTGGGGGTGACTAATAACAAAGATGCACGCGCGCTTGAAGCCCTCATCCAGGAATATTCCCGGGTAAGCAACGCGGCACTGAACGCCTCAAAACCGAAATCATCCTCCTTGGTCAGTTTCAGAACTGCTGGGCCCCAGCAAGTAGTTCCCAACCCAGCTCATCTGCTCGCCCACGTCCACGCCTTACTAACTCAACACACACCGCTCCACTGGTGCTCCCCTTTGTGCCACAACCTACCATAAGACCGGTACGCCATCTGAGCGTGTGGATGGAGGCAGGTGGATACGCGTCAGCAGTAATGGAGTGCCATATACTGGACAACGTGACAAAGCGAATCGCCTCTCTCAGAGCCCACCCTACTACCCTCACTGGCAGGGTTGTTCTTGCCAACTCTATGCTCCTATCCAAAGTCTGGTTCAGAGCCCACGCCATCCCCTTCTCCCCAAGCTTCTTCAAATCCCTGTATGCTTTGCTACAAGGTTGTCTTTGGTCAGGCCGCCCTCCACCAGTACGACTAGAGGTCATGTTTGGCCCTCATCATCATGGTGGCATGGGCCTACTTGACTTCAAAGCCCATGCCGCCAAGATCCTGGGCACCTGGATCGCGGCCGTCACTGCTCCTACACTCCCATCCCAACACTGGTCCCATGCAGCCCGCTCCAACTTCTCCCGAGCCTTGGGCCTCAACAATCCATCAAACCCCCACTCCCTGATGAAATACCTCGCATCACACACAATGGCCACAGGTCCTCACGGGACCAAAACCCACTACAAACGAATCCTACTCTCCATGCGAAGCGCAGAGTGGAGAATTTGTATTAATGGACATACAACCTGAAGAGGCCGCCCCTCTCCTCAGTTCACACAAGAGGTACAGGGGCTACCCATCCATGATGGCGTGATCCCCACTCAACCCCAAGTCCTATCCAGGGTGGACTACCTGGACATGATGGACATCCCTTATTCCACTGAGAACCAAAAGACTATTTGGAAATATGCACACCATCCTCTGTTGCAGCCTCAAGTCCGCTCCCATGTGTGGCGCTGCCTGAGGCGGGTGTATCGTACAGCTGAGCGCTCTAATGCTTTACACTCATCCTGTGTCATGTGTGGCCAGTATGGAACGCTGTTCCACCGCATGGAGAAGTGCCCCACCTCTAAACTGATATGGCGCGAAGTTCAACGTCTGCTGGGCCAGGATCAAACGCATCCTTTCAGTCTGTCAAGAGATATGTTTGCTTCATCAATGGCCTCCCCCTCCCACCCTCCCTCCGTGCTCTGGTGGTTGCAATCGCCATGTGGACTATCCACACGATTGTCTTGGATGCCATCGCTGGATCCATCCCCACCCTCCCAGAAGCTGTCCACAGATTCCGGTCTCATTTGGTGGATCACTTTCAAGTGTGGATGTTTGGATATCTCCCACCGCGTCGCCGACAGCTGGTCTCCTCCTGGTTCCCAGTCTGGTTCATCAAATCAGACCCCTTCCTCCACACGTTCTCAATAGTGGCTACGTCCCCTACACACGTTCCCTCCCCTTCCCATAAGTGGCGTTCCCGCTGGCAACAAGAGATAGCATCGCTTCTCTGGGGTGCCTCCCCTGGTACTAAGTTTTGTCTCGTCTGAGTCATATTCAGAAGTGTCCGTCCCATGGTCGGCCTTCCCCGCAATAAATTTAAAATTTAAAATATTATGTTAGCATCAGCAAGTCAGTGGAACACTTGCTCTAAGTGGTCTAATTGCTCTGTGAATATCCTTGAGATCATGTTAATATTATAAAAGTAGATGAGAACGCAGGACAGCTTCAGGTCACCTAAGATGGTGTCCATTGCCCTCTGGAATGTAACCAGGGTATTGCATAACCCTTGAGGCATACGCATGGGTTACAACTCTTTTGAGGTGATTATGGCGCATTTCTCCCATTCCGCTTCTGGCAACTTGATTTTCCAGTACCCTAATATCAAAATCATAGCCAAGAAATAGTTGGCACCACCCAGCCATTCCATAACATCATGAATTTTCAGGAGCGGATACTAATCTTTTTTTTGTGATGTTATTGAGCTTCCAGTAAGCAATTACTACCCATTTTGTGCCATCCTTCTTCTTTATGATTAGCATTGGTGATACCCAAGGACTCTTTGTAGTCTCTAGCATCCCCTGTTTGATCAATTTAGCTACTCATTGGATACAACTTCTTCTGCCACTTTTTGAGTGACAGATAGGCTGTGAACAAATGGGGGTGCTCTCCCATGTCCAACTGATGCAACACCCCATGGACACATCCCAAATTGTGTTTTTGGATGCAAAAATGCCTCAGTTTAAAATAAGTCCATCACCCTATCTTTCTGTTCTGACAGCCCAGTTAGGTCCTCACGCGGAACCACAGTCATTATGTCGGATGAGGCTTTTACAGGGAGGCTGAGGTTCTCCTAAGAACCAAAGTTATGTATACAGTGAATCTCATCGATAGGAGTTAGTTGCAGAAAAACCACCATATGGTGCCTAAAAACAACCATAGGCTCCTCCTGTAGGTTTGCTACTAATATCTTCACATCCCCATTCCCTGGTAATAGTAGTCCAGGAGACACATGGGGTTTGAGCTGCAATTGCTGATAGAGCCTTATAATCTTCACTGTATAGACATTCAAGACTTTTTACTTTGGCTCCATCCTTACAATGACCTGATGCCCGTAAAGTATATTTAAGGTGGTCACAGCCTGTAGTGAAATACCATTGTACTCATAGATCTTGTTAGGAAGATCTCTAGTCCTCTGCTTCATCTTCCAATAACAAACAGGAATCACGCCATCACTATATGCAAGATGAATTTGACTAGAGTAAATGGAGTCTTTTGGGAAGCTGCTGAAGGTAAAATAGATGAAGATTTAGTGCCCCAAAATCTCTAAGTTTTTCTCTGCCATGTTGACCACCACCCCAAATTGCCACATGAATGCGGCCCTGATCAGCATGTCATAATTATTATTAGTCAAAACCACAGCTGGAGTGGATATGCTGACTGACCCAAACCTCAGAGGAAGCACACTGTTTTTGCCCTCTGGCACAGTGCTTTGTGCCCCAGTGGTCCCATAAACTACTCAATGTTCCGCATCAGGCTTCAGCGGAAGGTTATCCACTAGCTGGGTAAATATTATAATAATGGGGGCGCCAGTATCTATAATTGATTAAAGTTTTGGTATCTCCTACATAAATATAACATTATATACACTCTAAATAAGAATAAGTGTTGGTGTCTATCACATGCACATCCAAGGGCTTCTTGTTATCAAGAAAAGTGATAATAATGGTGCCAACATGAGGATACTCCTAGTAAATTCTCTCTATTGACATTGCAGCATTCACCCTCTCTAATGCGGCCACATCCATGAAGGGTCTGGCTTTGCCCACGACGTTACACTTAAAAATTTTCCAGGCATACGGTTTTGGTACATCCTGGTGGAATTCCGGATCTGTATTCTTTTTTAGTACTAGTAGTGCCCAACCCAAAAGGGGGAGCCGCCACACATCTTTATTTGCAAATGGACCAAACAAAATATTAGAAATGAAAAATTCCAAATATGGCACCTCAGCTAACAGCCTAGGAAGCCATATCAGAAGGTGAGGAAGCTTTGAGGAAATTTTGTCCAGCACCCGCTTTAGCTGGCAAACTATGGCAGACAGCATAGGGGTGAGAGCTTCAGCAACATGTGGCATAAGGAGGTATAGTTGTGGGTTTTCTTCGTTTATGAGGCCAGTGGTGTCCATTGCCTCAACGTATTGAGCAAGTTGATTCTCAGTGAAAGTGATGAGAGCCAGCACACAAATGAACGACTTGATGTGCTGGTGGGTTTTGAGATATTTAAGGTTAAAAAGTGAAGTTTTTGCTGTGTCAATGTAAGCATGGCTTGCTCCAAAAGCAAGCTCCTCAATTTTGTATTTTGCATCCTCATCAAAATTATGGGGAAATCTGGTATGGGAATACCCTCAACAAGGGGTTCCATCGCCCCATGGAGATGTTGATGGAGCAGGGTGTTGGCTGGAGCATCTGCTGCTTCTACCGTTATTTTGTTTATATCTTTATAATTATGAAAACCATTTTTAGATCAAAAACAGTGGGGATGTGAATTGGGAGTATTTACAAAAACATTCTCCAGAGTAAAATCTGTCTTGACGTTATACAGCCAGTCACTATCATCAATCCATTTGAGTGCCTCAAATGAATCTAGCTCAGCCAACGCTGGGCCAGCCACCAGAATTGGTGTGGTGGCTGGAGCTAATTGGTTGTGGAAAGTTGACAATGGCAGCTCATCTGAAACTGAGTCAGCCATTGACTCAGGATTCAGTAATCCAGTCAAATTATTTTTATATAAATTTGAGGTAAGCCAACCAGGGGACAGACATTACTAAAACTAAAACCTAAAAAAAATTAATGTAACTAATTGGTTCAAAAAAAAACTCCAAAATGAGCAGATTGAATTAAACGCTTTAAACGAATACAACCAACCAGGTGGGCAGCGGAAACTGCTTATCCCTCTATGGCGGAAGGGAGAGGGGATCAGGGGGCTCATCTTTGGCAGCAGCTTCCTCCTCCCAGATTAGGGTATGTGTCAAGGCAGACAGTAAGGACGTCAGGACTTCTGCGGCATGTGGTTCAATATTGCTAATTATTGGTATTTCATGGAAATTGCTAGCTAGGAAAATAGCACTGATGTAAAAACTTTTCTTTCTCATTGCAAACACTTTTGCAACCTATTCAATTCAAGACTAAATCTAGTTTGATAATCTCACAGAGGAGATTAGCCTGCGCCCATGTCAGGGAGCATTTGGGCAAGCAAGGCAAGAGGAGCAGGCGGAAGGCCCGCGGCCTCCAACGTTCAAAAACGCCCCAGAGAATCTGGCAGAATAGACAAAAATCTCAAAAAACTAGCGGTCACAATTTCCCCAGAGATACTCGTGTGGCAAGCACGATGCAGCCAGTACATCAACACGCCACACTCCCAGCCACTTTTGTCAGTGGAATTCAGAGTCCGTGTGTATCTGGACATCCAAAAAACGGCCTTATGGAAAAAATTTTGTGAAGATGTACACAAAATTTTCCTGACCGCGGTGTACGTTGCACCTCACTCCATGTTGCGCAGTTGGCTGGACCTAGGTTTTCAAAGCAAAATAGCAGCAGATGAGGCTGCAGTGGTGTGCATAGTGATCAACCTCCCTGAAGGGCAACGGGTTGTCAAAACCAAATGCACCAGATGGACAAAATCAGACCAAATTTTCCTCACGTTTGACTTTTGCCTACTATGGTAAAACGTGACATTTTGGAGCAACACTTGAAAGATGGTCTCACCATATACGGCGAAATACAATCTTTCAAAATGCAATACTTCATGCTGATGCCACACCTGTGCACTGGCAAAGCTATCGCAGTTCTGACCCCAACTGAGGAGATCGCGAAGGACCTAACCAAGATCCTGCACTCCACTTTTATTGACATTGCAGGGCATACCACCCACCCATTCTGGGTAACCGTGGACAGCGCGCCCCCCATTTGCACCCACTGTGACGCGTTCAGCCATAAGGTGCACGCATGCCCCATCAAGGAGGGCGTCACATTCCAAGAGCACCCCTCAGCGGCCATGGCCAGTGGAGAGGCGCACTACGAACCAACCGTAAGCACCAAGGAGGCTTTCCCATGGGGAGCACAAGGCTGCTACCTATTGGTAAAGCCCATCTCCCCGCAGGAGCAGAACAAGGCCAAGCAGGCCCATAGGGCTGCGGCCAAGGAAGCAGTCAAGGCCACCACCGCCATCCCACACTCACAATGCCAGGAGGACATGGAGATCTTCACAGCGGAAGCAACTCAGGAATCCATCATCCAATCAGATTGGGAAGCCCATGCCGAGTGGGCCACTCAATCCGAGGATCTGATGGGAGATTTGATCTCACCCAATCGCTGCACCCAAGCTCCAGTCAAAACTGACTTGGGACCTATCCCAACTGAAAAAAAAATTTTGACCCGCTCGACGGTGCACCAAACTCATCCGCACCACAAAAAATTTGTCCAACGTCGGGAAAATAAAAAGCGAAGGCCAAAGCCAACATGACACTTTCCGCAAAAATTAACAAAAACCCCAATAGCGTTGCTGCTAACATCCGCGCTGCTGTGAAAGCCCATGGGGACCTTGAAGAGGCTGGTGGGCCTGGGGGCCCCACCCCGCACCTAAGGTGTGAAGGGGGAAACCTTCACTATAGGGATGTTGAATATTGCTGGACTCAAGGCCTCCCCATCCTGGGCTAGGAAACTGAGTTTTTTACAACACAATTTACCCGTGGATATCCTGGCCATCCAGGAGTCCCACTGTCCATGAGGTTCCGAGGAAGTTTGGAAAACAATGCTCCTCTCATCCCTATCCTTTTGGTTAAAGCATTGTGGGGTGCTAATTTGAGAAAATAATTTTTTTTAAATTTGTATCCTCAGAAACATTCCTAGATGGCTGAGTGCTCATCGTCACTTTCTCGTGGGCTGACGTTGCACACGCAATTGTCAACATCTATGCCCCAAATGGTGCACACAAGCATTGGGAATTTTTCTTCTTGGTCAAATCCCTCCCACTACCCCCTGATTCTTTCCTAGTTGGTGACATGAACTGTTGGCTAACCTCACCAATGGACCAGTGGCCTCCCTCACCCCACGCCCCACAGGGTCACGTAGAACTATGCATTCTAAAAGCCACCCTTGGGTTAATGGATGTGCTGCCATGACATTCCCCACTGCTCAAAAACATGACGCGTCTCCACGTCCACAACAGCCAATTAAGGTCCATGACCTGCATCAACCTTATTCTAATGCCAACAAAATTCCAACACCACATTTCCACTTCAAAACAACGAAAATGGAATTCTCCAACCACTGACTGGTCTCGATAACCTACCACTTACCCATCACAGTTGCAAAGGCCCCACATTGGTGCAAAATTTGCCCCCCCTGAGCTCGCGTCACCAGGATTTTCCACGTGGGTGGAAGAGGCAACTTTGGCAAAATTGTTTGTTGTACCATTTTGCACGGACCCCATCTCCACATGAGCAACTTTCAAAGAGGACACCATCCGCCACTATCGCCATCTCTCCTCCAGACGCTCACAAGCCACATTGGCAGTTATCTCATGCGCTCTGGCAGAATTGGCCCACTTGGAGTCCAACATTCCAGCCACAGGATACAGCCCTGCATGGGGCTGGAAGTGGGTGGAGGCAGCCGCCCACCTCAACGCACTTGAAAGGCAACACAAACATTGGGTTTGTGTCCAATACAGTGCCACACGCATCACTAAAGGTGACAAGTGCACCGCATACTTCTTTAAAAAAATTTTGCACCACGCCAGAGTGTGGCCTGCACACAGGTGCAAAGATTGGATAATTCCATTGCGGACACACTGTCCAAAGTGGCAATCAAAACGAAAAAATATTACTCTGAGTTATACCGAGCTGAACCAATTCAGCCAGCTGAAATGGCAGAATTTCTCGACCAAGCTCATATCCGCACCATTTTCCAATACCTGGAAATAATGAATTTAATTACTCCAAACGAATTATGGACAGCCATTTGTGGTGTGCCAAACCAAAAATGCCCAGGCCCAGATGGCATTTAATATGAGTTCTACAAAAAATATTTTAAATATATATCCCCATTGCTGTCAGCCTCACTTAACCAAAGCCTGTTGGAAACGCGCCTCCTACCAGGAGAACATAAGGCCTTTACTGTCACACTCTTCAAGAAGGGGATAAGCTTGACTTAGCCAACTGGCGCCCCTTTCTTTAGCAAACACAGAAACTAAAATTTTAACAAAAATCATGGCTAACCGTTTAGGGACTGTAGCATCTGCCAACATCTCCCCAGAACAATTCAGTTTCATCCCCAGAAGTTCGATTTGGGATAACGTGCACTCCATGGCTAATGCATGTCAGTCCACAGCCTCTGGGACACTAGTATTCTTGGACCAACAAAAGGCCTATGATAGAGTAAACTGGGAATACCTAAGGGCTTGCCTCCATTAATTCCGCCAACCCCCCGCTTCATAAACTGGGTAATGCTGCTCACAGAATCTGCGACAATGGCAGTGCATGGCCCAGGTTTCCTAATGGAAGTAGTCCATCCTCAAAGGGGCCTGCGACAAGGGGACCCCCTGAGCCCACTCTTATACAACTTCAGCCTTGACCCACTACTGCGAAATGTGAATGCCCAACTCAGTGGGGTCCATGTGCCAGGCCAAACCCCAATCAAGATGATGGCATTTGCAGATGATTGCGTGGTGGGGGTGACTAATAACAAAGATGCACGCGCGCTTGAAGCCCTCATCCAGGAATATTCCCAGGTAAGCAACATGGCACTGAACGCCTCCAAAACCGAAATCATCCTCCTTGGACAGTTTCAGGAACTGCTGGGCCCCAGAAATTAGTTCCCAACCCAGCCCATCTGCTCACCCACGTCCACGCCTTACTAACTCAACACACACCGCTCCACTGGTGCTCCCCTTCGTGCCACGTCCTATAATAGGACTGGTGCGCCATCTGGGCGTGTGGATGGAGGCAGGCGGATATGCGTCAGCAGTAATGGAGTGCCGTATACTGGACAACGTGACGAAGCGAATCGCCTCTCTCAGAGCCCACCCTACTACCCTCACTGGCAGGGTTGTTCTTGCCAACTCTATGCTCCTATCTAAAGTCTGGTTCAGAGCCCACGCCATCCCCTTCTACCCAAGCTTCTTCAAATCCCTGTATGCTTTGCTGCAAGGATGGCTTTGGTCAGGCCACCCTCCACCAGTACGGCTAGAGGTCATGTTTGGCCCTCATCATCAAGGTGGCATGGGCCTTCTTGACTTCAAAGCCCATGCTGCCAAGATCCTGGGCACCTGGATCGCGGCCGTCACCGCTCCTACACTCCCATCCTAACACTGGTCCCGCGCGGCCTGCTCCAACTTCTCCCGAGCCTTGGGCCTCAACAATCCATCAAACCCCCACTCCCTGATGAAATACCTCGCATCACACACATCGGCCACAGGTCCTCACAGGACTAAAACCCACCACAAACGAATCCTACTCTCCATGCAAAGCGCAGAGTGGAGAATTCATATTAGCGGACATACAACCTGAAGAGGCCGCCCCTCTCCTCAGTTCACACAAGAGGTACAGGGGCTACCCATCCATGATGGCGTGATCCCCATTCGACCCCAAGTCCTATCCAGGGTGGACTACCTGGACATGATGGACATCCCTTATTCCACTGAGACCCAAAAGACTATCTGGAAATACATACACCATCCTCTGTTGCAACCTCAAATCTGTTCCCATGTGTGGCGCTGCCTGAGGTGGGTGTACCATACGGCTAAGTGCTCTAACGCTTTACACTCATCCTGCGTTATGTGTGGCCAGTATGGAACGCTGTTCCACCGCATGGAGAAGTGCCCCACCTCTAAACTGATATGGCGCGAAGTTCAACGTCTGCTGGGCCAGGATCAAACGCATCCTTTCAGTCTATCAAGAGATATGTTTGCTTCATCAATGGCCTCCCCCTTCCACCCTCCCTCCGTGCTCTGGTGGTTGCAATCGCCATGTGGACTATCCACACGATTGTCTTGGATGCCATCGCTGGCTCCATCCCCACCCTCCCAGAAGCTGTCCACAGATTCCGGTCTCATTTGGTGGACCACTTTCAAGCGTGGATGTTTAGATACCTCCTTTTACGTCGCCAACAGCTGGTCTCCTCCTGGTTCCCAGTCTAGTTCATCAAATCAGACCCCATCCTCCACACGTACTCAATAGTGGCTACGGTCCCTTCACACGTCCCTCCCCCTCCCCATAAGTGGCGTTCCCACTGGCAACAAGAGATAGCATCGCTTCTCTGGGGTGCCTCCCCTGGTACTAAGTTTGTCTTTCCTGAGTCATATTTGGAAGTGTCCATACCATGGTCAGCCTTCCCCGCAATCAATTTAAATTTAAAATAGCACTGATGTATTCAGCTAAAGCTATTTCAGCTTTAATGTGGGCATCTGAGAGCTTAACAAACGTGGCAATATTGGTTCAGGTATTTTTAGCTTTAGGATTCCATGCTACCAGCACCACGTTTTGGATGGCTTTGTTTACATTTTTGTGTAAATGATTAATCGTGGTTTTACTTTTTGGAGTTAGGGTTGAGGGGATCACTAGAGGTGGAATTCCTCCTGTGAGCATTGCTACTGATTTAGTGACAGCTTTATGCAGGGGATGACAATATGGTGTTGCAGCTGCTTCAACTGCAAGCTGGTGGTCACTTCAAAATGATTTGGCAACTGGCTGTGGGGTATATAGATGAGGGGGTATTTGACATCCCATTCTGCATTAACAAACCGTTTTGATTTTCAGAGATGGTTTTTCAATGAGCTTACCTGATTTTTCAATATCAGCCAATAAATCCCATGGGTTCTGGTTGAATTGAATTGGGGAATCGGCATATGGTTGAGGTTTAGTTGATTCATTGGAGGCTGCATGGGATTGAACTGGGTTCCAATCCTGCGCTTGATTAAAAAGAATCATGTGTGGCACTGGGGCGAGGAGGAGACTGATTGGTGGCTGCAGGTGCAGCTGCAGCATCAGGCTTTGGGGGAGGGGGAGGTAGGATTGTACCCCATGCCAGAATTTGTGTGGGGTGGGTGGCAGATTGTAGGTCAGCGGATGAGAAATCTGATCCTTCAGAAGTGGTTAAGGAGGGGAACTTGCATTTTGAGTGGTCCAACTCAAAACAGGATGGACAAAATTGTCCGCCTGCCCTCGACGTGGGCCCAAAATGGATGGTCAGGGGCTGAAGGAATAATGGCAAAGGGGGAATCAACATGGCGAGTTTATTGAATTTAGGGCTGATCGTGGCATATGCCTGAGGCCCAGTGAGTCATATGGCCCCATTTGGGACCACAAATTGTAAGATGGGGTTGGAGCCATAGGCTGCCAAACTGTCCATCAGCTCCTGATGGAGCACTGCAGGGGGAGGTGGGTGGGCAAGCCAGCAAACTGGACCACCAAAGTGGTGTCTGCTAGGAGCCATGTCCAAGTTGTGGGAAGAGGTGTACCCTGGAATACCAGGGGCACAGTTGCTGCAGTGGCGGCGTCAGCTTCACAGGTGAAGACGAGGTTGAAATACCCCTTATAGGGGCGGAAATCTATAAATTAGTGGGTGTCATCACCGCCTGTGCCATTTCAATAATGGCTTAGTCATGGTATGGGAAGAGTTTCCCATATTCAACCCTTAGGCCATAGCACATGTTGCTTCAGGGGAGCACCAGGGGGCAGCGAGGTACCGCTTGGGTATGGCAAGGTGGGCTTCAAGATCTTTGGGAGGAACAAATCACTCCTTGGGTTTGGAATGACTGGGCGAGCCAGTCTGAGCATGTTTTCCTGCTGGACAAAAAATTGCGGGGGGTTTTGCTGCTGCCCCACACTGGAGCAGCTGGTGGAGAATATGAGTACATTGGAGTGAAACTGCAATGGGCGATTAAAATTACTTTCCTATTAATTTGTGTAATCTGCTCAGAAATTTACGCCAAGCGTAAAGAGAGTAGGCAGTTCCAAATTTATTATTCCCAGTCAAAGTATTTTTAAAAATTTGAAAATTTGAATTTTGATTGGGTGCCACTTTGGGAGCCAAGCTAATATCCCAAGGCTGGGGGTGGGAGGATTGAGCCCCATTTAAAGAATTGGGGCAAAGTGGCCACCAACCCAATGCCTGCAGAAGAAATGGCAGAAGTGGCAGTGACAGAAGCCATGGGGCACTTGCCCTTCAAGTGATCAAGTTTAAAGCATAAGAGGCAAATGGTGCAGCCATTTTTGATGCACACACAAAATGGGTGATCAGGGGCAGATCTGATCATGGTGCAAGGGTGAATTGTGAGGTGGAAATCGCAATGAAATGTAAATCATTATAAAGGTGCAAGGCCTGCCAACTTATCTGCCACATTGGGAACCACAAACTGCAGCACATGGTCTGTGCATAAACAGCCAAACCCTCCATGAACTTGTGGTGGAAGCGTTTGGGGGAGAGATGGGAGGGCAACCCAGCAAACTGGACTACCAAAGTGGCCTCATCTGGGAGCTGGGTTCAAATGGTTAGAATGGTAATTTTTTAAAAAATATTTGTAGCTTGGCTGCTGCCACTGCACCAGCTTCTGAACAGAAGCTGAGAGAAAAATACCCCTTAAAATGGAGGAAGTCAATAAATCTGGCAGTTTAAAACCGCCGTGGCCATCTTGATGATGGACACACTTGCATATGGGAATAAATTCCCATATTTGACCTGGAGGCTGAACCACAAATTGCTCTGTGGGAGTACCAAAGGGCTCTGGAGCACCGCCTGGGAGCTTGCAAGGTGGTGGGCCAAGTTCTGAGGGGGGACATAATGCCCAGTAACATTGGGAGGGCTAGCAGAGCCAGCTCAGGTATGCTTCAGCAGCGGCTGAAAGATGCCAGATGGCGGCGCACCACCACCTCAAGCTGGGGCAGCAGGCATTGATTGCATCACCATCAGTAAGTTTTGGCTTGATTGAGCTGTTGTTTTTTGTGTTTTTTTTGAAATTCTGAATTTTGCTTCAATTTAGTTATTAAAGTGAAAGAAAGGTTCTGGATCTGTATTCTTCTTATCTCCCTTAAGGGGGAAGTTGGAGGCATCACTAAAGGTTTGTCATATTTTAAATTTTTGGGGTGAGTCCTGGCCCTACACAAAGGAACTCTTTAGAATTATCAGATATAAATAAATTTAATTCAGCGGAGGTATAGTGTCCAATCTCTACTCCACTTAAACTTTTCCCTTGACAGTCAGGGCTGGTAGTACTGTATAGGCATGTGGGTTGCCAGGACAGTTAGCCGCATAATGACCTCTTCAGATGCAAGAGAAACAAGCGTTAGTATATGGCTCACATATCTGCGGCACCCCCCAAAAACCCAAGCCAGAAATTAACCAAAATATTTTAACTTGACTGAGGATGAGCTGAGTGACCATAGAGAGGGCGAAAAGGAACCTCCAAAGGGTTAAGTGCCCGCATATTAGCCAATGGATTATAGCCAAATAGTTGTTGTCTGTTTCTTAAAGAAAATTAGGTAATGGTTGCAGGGGCTTTACATACCACATTAGGAGCACTAAAAGTGATCAATAAATGGCGTAAATAGTTGACAATTTGCAATATTGCCACTTCTTCCTGCAGCTCGAGGACCATAGCATTATGCAGCTCATAATATGGCTTAACAGCCATTATCATTGTGATGCCCAAATCCGTGTTGGTCAAAATATCTGCTTCCACTAACACATGGGCATAAGTTGTGAATTGCTCCATGAAATCCACCAATGACTTGTTCTGTTTAAATTATATTGTTAAAAGTCAGCCTTACGAAGTGCCATCTTCGCCACACCCCCAAACAAATGGAGTTCAACTTCCTTCACCTCCTGATATGTTATGGTGCTATAATTAAGATAACATATAACTTGGTCTGCACTCTCTACATCAAAAGCAGACAACAATAGTTTAGCCTTACACTGATCTGAAGCCATCTCTACTGCAAATTTGAACCACTTACAAAATACATGTATGTTTCCATTGCAGTTATATGGGGGGCAGCTTGTTGATGCAGACCTCTCCCTCCCTAGCAACACTATACAGTTTATGCTCTGCACAGTGTAGCCTCTCAGCAATTCCATCCAAGTCAATGGCAAGTTGTCTGGCTTGGAAACAAACTAGATGAAGTTGGTGGAAGGCCTTGTTAAGCTGATCTGTTATATCTTATTTTCTTGAAAGAGCATTTTTTGCATCTGCAGCAATGTATCCAGGAAAAGTTTTAGTTCCGCATATTGTGATAACTCAATAAACTGGGGTAATATCCCCTCAAGTTGAACCGTTGCGCCATTGCTTGTCAAGTAGAGGACTTCTTATTGTGTTGATCAATGGGCCCTCTGTAGTGAGAACCACTGTTATAAAATTGGAAATATAGTTAACTATTTTAAGGGTTATATAGGGCCAAACCCACAGAGCAACGGACGGATAATATAGAGATCATCTGTCTGATTTAAAATTGGCAAATGTAATAAGAACATGAAGCAATTGCTTTGGCAACAACACTTTACTTAATATAATATATAATGTGAAGCCTCTATTGCTGACTCTCCTTTTCCTAAGTATCCACAGTCTTTTCTCTAATTAACCAACCCCTTTCCTTTACTTCACATACCGCTCATATCCTCATTGTTTCTGGTCAGTTTTGACCCTTCAGCTTAATTACTTCCTATTCACTAATTTTTAGGAGTTTTGCCTCATTGAAGCTCTGGCTGAATTCCTCTTATTTGCCAAAGTTGACTTGCTTGGCTTCAACTCATATCAAATCAATTGGTAATAATTACTTAAACCAAATCTGAGGGAGGATACCCCAGTGGTAGAGTATGGACCCTCTACCACTGCCTCCCAAGTTTGATCCTGGTAATGGACTTTGGGTAGGGGACGATTTTGACTGTGTTGGTTTTGTGCACCAATGCCCCAAACTGAGATAGCAAATAGCAAAGGCGGTCCATGGAGTTCCTGGCCTATCATACGCTGCACATGGAGGTTTTCCAGGTTTTATCCTCCTTTCCCATTTTCTTCACTTCCCTAATCAGTGCAGTATCGTCCTCAAGTCAGCCCACCTCAAATTAAATACAAATAAAATTTAATTAAACCTAATCTGACGGATATCCAACAATCAGCCAGTAGTTATTTAGGCTTATTGTCCAGTCATATAAATTTACCCAAAATCAGCTTTGGAAAGTGCTGAGCCTAATACAAACCTCTAAGGTTGAGTGGCCTAGAGATTGTATATTTTATTAGGGTTTAAGTATAAGTGAGTCCTTGATGTCTACAATAATCACTATTGAAATCTAATAATTGATTTAAGCAGTTGAATTGATGAGAAAAAAAGAAAGATAAATTTATTCAAAGTAATATATGTATCACTCTGATGAAACAGAGTGAAGTGGAATGAACTGCATCAAACTGCACTGTGGAGCAATGAATTTGAATCGTATTTTATGGTTTTAAGCCATGATATATATCAATAGCGTTCTTTCCATCTTGGAGATGAGTCAACAAGGAAAACACTTTCTTATCTTGAAGTGAAGTTATCTGATTCACATAAAATGAGATCATTTCCATAAACTGATTGTGTTATTACTTAAAATTAATTCTTTTAATTGTATGATTTAACCTAACATTGCTAACTAGGATAAAGTTCCATTTTTATATTAATTTATATATGAGAATTGTGCTCTAGAAGAGATTATACCACAACTTTTCTTTATCGCTGCAATCACTAATTGCAAATGATTTGATTCAAGACTAAGTAAGTTTGATAATCTCTTCAAGAAGATTTATTGTGCACCCAATGTTGGGTAGTAGTTGGGCTAGAAAAGTAAAGGGCACAAGATTGATCTTCACACCATCCAAAGTTAGAAAACACCACAGAGACACTGTTGGCCAGGACAAAACTAAAAAAGTGGCGTTGAGTATCTCACCAGAAATTTTAGCTTAGAAAACCAAATGCAGCTAATACATAAAAACTTCACATTCCCACCCCTGTCATCAGTGGAGCATGGGCTTCAGTTTTTTGGATATTAATTCAACATCTCTGTGGGAAAAGTTCTGTGGTGATGTACACAACCACTTCCCATTTGTCATGTAAATAGCACCTCATTCTATGACCTGGGGTTGGCTAGCCCTAATGTTTGAAACCAAGCAAGCAGCGGATGAGGCTGCACAGGTGCGTGTGGTGGTAGATCTCCCAGATGGTCAATGGGTGGTAGAAACGAAGCACAACCATTAGACCAAGTTTAACCGAATTTTTGTTACATTTTACTTTCCCCCCACTACAGTGAAACGCACAGTACTCAAGAGTTACCCCTTGGATGGATTAAAAAGCTATGGGGAATTACACTCTTTCAAAATGAAGCACTTCATGCTTATGCCAGAGCTTAACATGGGCAAAGCGATTGCAGTGATCACCTCATCTGCAGTCATAGCAGAAGATTTGACCCAAATGCCACACACCACAGTACTCAATATTGAAGGGCAAGAAACCTGCCCATTCTGCATTATGGTGGACAGTGCACCCCCTATCTGCACCTTCTGTCATGCTTTTGGCCACAAGGCCCACACCTGCCCCTCCAAAGAGGGCATAATACACAGAACAAAATCATCCCTGACACAATGAGGAGCACTGAATCCCATTACAAACCAGCCATTGACACTGATGCCGCATTCCCTTGGGGTGCTCAGGGGTGTTATATTCAGGTAAAAACTATGTCTCTTCAAGAACGCAAAAAGGCCAAACAGGCTCGCAGAGCAGCAGCCAGGTAGTGGCTATGGCAGCATCCGTGATCCTGCATGCCTAAACCCAGGATGACATCGAGTCATTCACAGTTGAAGTGTCTCAGGAATCAGCTCACCAATCATATTGGGCTAACCAACCTGCAGACCAGATGGGTTGATCAGATTTCCCTAAGCAAAATTACCAAACACCAATCAAAACCAATTCTACTACCCACTTCTCTCCTGAGTTTTGTTTACCTCTGATGATGCATCACAGGTACACAGCAATCTTAAGGTCAAAAAAAAAAATCAGAAAACACAAATACCAATACTAAACCCACTATGAAGAATGCCCTCAAGACCTCGTACACAGCATCAAGTATGCGGTCCAAAAATACTGCTGCTGAGAAAGTGGCAAAGGATGGGCAAGGGGGCCCTTTCCATAGCACCTAAGGTGCAATGTGGGGTGCCTTCACAATAGGGATGCTAAACATTGCTGTACTCAAGGCCTCGCCGTCCTGGGATAGGAAACTGAGGCTTTTTAAGAATAATTTACCTGTGGACATCCTGGCCATTCAGGAATCCCACTATCCACATGGTAAGGAAACATAGGCAACCACGTTCCTCCCCTAACTTTCTTTTTGGTCACTGCACTGTGGGGTGTTTATATGTGCAATTCATATTTTTAGCTTTATTTCCAAAATTTTGTACCTTGATGGCTGTGTGCTTGTAGTGTCCCTTTCTTGGGATGATGAAGTGCATGCTGTCATTAATAATTATGCCCCAACCTATGCGTGGGCTTGCCAGGAATTCCTCTTGACCGTAACTTTCCTCTCCCTTCCTCCTGATCCGTTTGTAGTGGGCGACCTGAACTGCTGGGCCAACCCAGCCACTGACCGCTGGCCTTCAACGCCTACCCCCCCCACAGGGGCATGTCAAACTATGCATGCTAAAAGCCACTCTGGGGATTTTTGATACCATTCCCAAACATGCACTGTTGCTCCTCAAAATGTCCTTTCACCATGTGCACAACGGTCAGCTGAAGTCTATGTCCCACATAAACCATATTTTTGCCCCATTGATCTTTTAGTCCCAGATTGCACACTTTGCAATGTCAAAAATCAATTTCTCCAACTATAGGTTGGTGTCAATTTCCTTCACTTTGTCAAGCCCAGTGGCACAGGTGTCAAAGTGGTGCAAACTTTGTCCAGCTGATATCACGTCACCCAGGTTTTCCTCATGGGTGGACACCAAAACTTTAACACTGTAGTTCGCCACACCATTCTGTGCAGACCCACTCACTACCTGCTCAACCTTCAAAGTGAACACCATCCATCAGGAATGCCACCTCTCATTGCATCGCTCCCAGGCTGCCTCAGCAGTCATTATGCTCACACTTACAAAAGTGGACTACCTAGAGTTTAATGTTCCTGATGCAGGCTACAGCCTGGCTTGGGGTTGTAAGTGGGCAGAAGTGTCTGTTCATTTCAACATACTGGTAAGATAACACAAGCATTGCATTTGTGTTCAGTTCAAGGCAAAAAATATAATGGCAGGGGACACGTGCTCCACCTAGTTTATCCATAAATTCTTCACACTGTGACAGAGCTTGGCCTGCACACAGGTGAGGCGGCCAGACAACTCCGTCGCAGATACTCCAGCCAAAGTGACAGTTAAAGTTCAAAACTTTTACTCTGAGTTGTATCACTCCGATCCAGTCAAACTGGTCAAATTTAACGAATTTCTCAAAAGTGAAAACATCCACACCATTTCCCAATACCTGGAATTAATGAATTTGATTATTTGGGATGAACTCGGGTATGCCATTTTTAAGGCACCTCACATAAAGTGCCAAGGTCCAGATGGGATTCCATATGAGTTCTACAAGAGATATATTAGTTATTTCTCCTCTTTATTGCTTGCCTCGATGAACAAGTGTCTGTTGGAAATGCGCCTCCTTCCTGGGGGCCAAGAGGCCTACATGATAACGCTGTTAAGAAAGGTGTCGCGAAATTGACCATAGGCTCTGCTAGTGTGCCAGGCCAACCAGTATGAAGACTGGTGGCCCTTTGCCGTTTCTCCTTCATTAGCGTATCAACCCCTATAAGTCCTACGTCCAACCCACCAACTAACCACCAACGTCTTCGCCTTTAGCCTCAGGCGTCCTCAGCGTGAGCCACAGCAAGTCCTGCCCCCTTCCCGGGTGGCTCAGGCACTTCCACATTGCCCCACCCTCACTACCCTTCACCAACCCATCTGGGCATGCCCCTGCAAGTCCACCCCCTTCCTGGGCGGCTATGGCAACTCCCGCGCTGCACCCCACTAGGGTTGGTGGCCTGTCAGCGCATCCGCTGGTAGCCAGCTGGCCAGGTTCCCACTGGTTCCTCATAAGGAGGAGGCATGGGAGCTGGCAGTGCCAGCCACTCCAGGTGTGATCACCTGCGCCTATTGGGGATCCCCTTATCCTATCTACGCTTTCTCTAACAGGGTATTAGCCACTATCAAATACAAAGTAAGAATGGTGCAAGAGAGATGTTTATTAGGAGGGAATGAACGACTAACTAAACTACTTTCAGGGCTAATGCTCCCAAGTTCTCTTTGGCCAATCA
This sequence comes from Massospora cicadina, assembly GCA_022478985.1. Lineage (NCBI taxonomy): Eukaryota > Fungi > Entomophthoromycota > Entomophthoromycetes > Entomophthorales > Entomophthoraceae > Massospora > Massospora cicadina. The sequence continues at coordinate 67,268 of JAKSZP010012302.1, forward strand.
ACTACTGGAAAACCCATCGGCCCTTTGATTTAAAACTCTATCATATTGTAAACTTTATTCATTCATACTCAATGTGATTCCCTTCAGATCCGCTCATCTGATCACCAAATATTAAATTAGGTCAATCCATCCTCAGCATAAGTCACTGGTCAATTATATAAAAATTTGTAATTAATGGGATTTTGAGCATCCTCAGCATGAGTTGCTGGTGCTCCAAATTAGTTGGCAGAACCAATTCAGATGATTTGTAACAGATTCATCAGCTTTCTTCTGGAAACTCCCACAACAATCTTTGGATCACATTTCAGCAGCGAATTCAGCTTCTTCTAAACCTACATTCAATTTAAATTATAACATTAAATAATATCAAACTAGGCGATTAGCTGGCAATTATGCCTGACTAACCAAAACCCCTAATTCTGATACTATCAGAAGGATTAATCTGGTTAAAATCCTGACAAAAGGGATAAGCTGGACTTGGAAAACTGGCGCCCCATATCACTTACTAATGCAGATACTAAGTTATTTACTAAAGTTATGGCCAGCCTAGAAGAAGTTACCTCTGATGTAATCTCCTCTGAGCAATTTAGTTTTATCCCCAAGAAGTCTATATGGGGCAACATCCACACCGTAGCCAATTTATGCCAATCCACGGCTACTGGGGCGCTTGTGTTCTTAGATCAGCAAAAAGACTATAATAGGTTCAACTGGTATTATCTTAAAGCCTGCCTCCACAAGTTCCACCTCCCCCACCAGTTCATTAATTAGGTGATGTTTCTCACGGAATCTGCCACAATGGCTGTGCGTGGCCCTGGTTTCCTTACTGATGTGGTTTACCCTCAAAGGGATCTCCAGAAAAGGGGACCCTCTAAGCCCACTTGTGTACAGCTTCAGCCTTGACCCACTTTTACACAATGTGAATGCATGCCTTGCTGATGTCCATGTGCAAGGCCAAGCAGCAGTTAAGGTGCTGGTATTTGCTTATAATTGTGTAGTTGGGGTGTCTGATAACCATGATGCACAAGCACTGGAGGCAACTATCCAGGTTTACTCCAGGGTTAGTAACGCTGCCCTCAATGCCTCCAAAACCAAAATCATTCTCCTTGGCTGGTACCAAGCTCGCTGGTCATCAGCACCCCATAGTCAGCCTGCCCCAGCAGCAAGCTCTCTGGTTCACTTGCCCTGGCCATACCATACTGCACCGCTTGTGCTCCCTTTCATGCCAAAACCCACTGTTGGTCTGGTGCACCAGTTGGGAGTGTGATTGGTTGCAGAAGGGTACGCCTCATCAGTAATAGAGCACCACTTCCTTGACAATGTCACAAAGTGCATCGCTTCCCTAAGAGCCCACCAGACTAACCTCCCAGGCAAGGTTGTGCTTTCCAACTCTATGCTCCTGTCCAAAGTCTGGTTTGGAGCCCACGCCATTGCCTTTTTCTCTCTTTTCTCAACTTTTTATATACCATCCTACAAGAGTGGCTTTGGTTAGGCCGCCCTCCCCTGTGCACCTGGATGTCATGTTTGGCCCTCGCCATAAATGGTGGTATGGGCCTGCTTAACTTTGAGGCCCATTCTGCCAAAATACTTGGTATCTAGATTGATACAGTCACCAATCCCATACTACCAGCTAACACTGGTCACGCTTGGCCCACTCCAATTTTTCCCGCGCCCTTGGCCTCTGCAACCCCACTTAACCCCAGTCTCTTCTTAACTATCTAGCCACTCATCCCTTCAGCTGAGGGCCCACATGGGACGCCGTCCCACTTCAAACAAATTCTCCTCTCCATGTGGAGCGCTGAGTGTAGAATTAGCATCAGTGGGAACACCGCCCAGCTGGGTCACCCTACTCCCTGTTTCAAACAAGAAGTCTGTAAGCAAACCGTTTTGAACAACCTGGTACCCCAATGTCCCTCCCAAATTGCCCATGTGGACTATCTTGACATGCTAGACATCCCGTACACTCTGGAGATCCAGAAGAACATTTGGCAGTACACTCACCATCCTCTGTTACAACCCCCAATTTTCACCCATTTGTGGAGATGCTTGAGAAAGGTGTACTGCATGACTGAGCGGTCCAATGCCTCTCAATCTTCATGCATTGTGTGCAGTCAATATAGGTCAATAATCCATTTCTTGGAAGATTTCCCACCATCACAGGTGATCTGATGGGGATGTTATGCACCTCTTTTTCCAGGAGCTTGAGCAGGCTTTCAGCCTGTCTAAAAACATCTTCACTTTTTTCATGTCCTACCCTATCTATCCTTCGCTCTGCACTTTAATTGTTATAATAGCACGTTGATGATCCACATTATTTTCCTTGATGCAAAGTCTGGCACTACCCCAACCCTCCATGAAGCTGTTCGTCACTTCCACTCCCACCTCACGGATCACTTTCAAGCTTGATTGTTTGGCCACCTGCCATCCTGCCAACGCCAGTTGGTGTCATCCTGGTTTCCCATCTGGTTCCTCTTGTCAGACCCTTTTCTTCACTCATGTTCAGTTTTAGCCCAGGCCTCACCTTTCACTCCTCCTCTTCCTCCCCTGGCAGTCCTTCTGGCAACAGGAGGTAGCTTCTGCTCCTCTGGAGTGCCTCTAGTTTTCTTTAGTTTCGTTATTGGTGTTTATTGGAAGTGACTATCCCATGGTCAGTCTTTATTGGAATTTCTTGAGAAATTTTGAGATTCAGGCACTACAAAGGCTACAAAATTATTAGTTTTGTGGATCTAGAAAGAGATAAAATAAGGCACCAAAATTATTAGTTTTGGTGCAATAATGAATTTCAATTTGTAATGACAATAATCAATTTTTTTGACAAAAGGTAACTTTGCAAGACAAAATATGTGGTTTTTTAGTTAAAATTTAGAGACAATTATAAGAGAGAGGATTTAGTAGATTTTTATAAGGATCTTTGTGCTTCAAATGAGGTAAGTTCTTTTCTGTTAGAGGGCTGATATGGCTGATTATCCAATTTGATATGATTTTTTTAGATGAAATCAACCTTTGCCTCATGGGATTAACCCTTTTAGAATGGTTAATTTTCTCAGAAGGATTAGCCTTTTCAGAAGGATGAGACTGATAATTCTAAAGAGTTGACCATTGGTCTAAAAGAAAATTGGATATATCTGATGGATTTTTTAGAATCTTACTAAAAAAAATGATGAACCTTCAATCTTGATTAAAATCAGTTATTGCAGTTGATTTTCCAACAGCCTCCCTGAATAAAAATTTAAAAATATATATAATTTAAAATATAAAATTAAAAATTAATAACTGACAATTTAGTTTCGTTTTCTAAGAAATATAACATATTTAATAAATATTGCTAGCCTGTATAAATTACTTTATAATTTAAAATATATTTAAAATATTGATCTGGAAGATGAGCTTGACAAAAAAACTGGGCTATGTGTTGGTCTAGTTCTCAACACTATTATGGAGCCAGATGCTGCTGTTACCATGCAGCATCACTGGTACCATAATTTGGGAATACATTGCAACATCCAGTAATGGCATTCAGGTTCATGGGTGGATTTCTGAAGGAATGT
>JAKSZP010012303.1:0-70667 GCA_022478985.1 Massospora cicadina
TTTTTTTTAACATAGTACAAGTCATAGCTATCCTTGACACTGGATCCCCTGTGAATGTTGTGTCATCAAAAATTATGAAAAAATTAAACTGACCACTGACCTCGACTATCCCAAGATTTTGGCACTGCTGTGTAACCAGCCCTCATGCTGTTGGGGCCTACTCATCTTTACCCATAATATTATGAGAAAGTTCTTTTATTTGCCCCAGCATTGGCTTTAGCCAACAATAACTATGACATGTCATTAATACTCAGTTTAAACTCAAGTATGATGGAAATTCAACCTGAAACTGGGCTATCTCTCCCTGCTTAATTACAAGGTTCCCCTAATTATGGCCAACAATGAGCTGAATAAAAAGGAATATGCTTGTACAGTTGAATATACCTCATTCTCCTTATCCCTACACTACACAACAGCGGGGAAAATGTGAAAAAGTTGCCTGAATCAGTGGACACCCTAGAGGGTATTCCATTTTATGCAGCAGAGGAAGTGTTGATTAAAGCGGGTAACAAAGGATTATTGAAATCAAGATTACCCTGCAAATCCCCCACGACTGCCTACTGCAAATAACTAGCATTGATGGAATAAGTCACTTAGAGCCTCGAGTATTGACAGCCATACTAGACTCAGCCTACTAGCAACCTATCAATAGTCTACTGGGGAATCGTACCATTAAGGACATGGATGTAAAGAAACACCAAGAGATTGTTAAAGGTCTGCTGATTCCAGTTAAGGAGATTAACCAGGTCCACTGCATTGGGTCTATCTTATATATGGGCCTACCTGCTGACAAGTCGTTATGTACTTTGCCTGACAGTCATATCTCTGATGAACTATTCTCTGAGGAGCTGGAAAAATTCCAAGCCTTGCTAGATGCCTACCGCGACATATTCTTTAAAGCTGAGACTGACTATGGTCATATGAAGGGTTGAAGTCATATCATTGATGTTGAGGATGCTCATCCTTTCCGTTCTAAACCCTATTGTTGAGAATCTATATGACTGGACGACAAGCCACTTTTATGACCCTGCGGATCATTGGAGGAATTCTGCTGAAGGATCAATAGACAGAATCTGCCGAGGATGATTCAGAGTTATAAGTGATTGGTCGCTTTAAGATAAGGTGATAATGGTCATAATAGGTCTTATTGGATTGCCTTCAAAATAGGGCAACAAGGCGATGTCAACATTTAACAAAAGGATATTGGATCACCTCAAATCAAGGCGATAAATTATTAAAGAATAATAAGCCAAAACCAATGAAAAGATGGCGACATGAATAATCTAAGCGGAAGGGTTAGTACTGACAGATGCTGCTGGGATATCAGTGAAATGAAGGAACTGGAGAGACCATCTAGTACTAAAAAAAGGGACTGGAGAAGTAGTCTTGGAAGGTTTAAGAAGGAGAAAAGGGAAGAAAAGAGCGGACCAGAGGAGAATCTGCTGACTAAATTATATTTTAATAAAGAAGTGGTTGGGAGAATTGCTCCCATGTTTATTATAAATTAAGTTGTTACAAGTATATCAAGGATATGGCGATCGTCATATTGACCGTTCTAATTGTTCAATGGGGGAAACACTGTGCGAAAAACCCTTTAAAGGGTACATACCGAATTGCTGAGATTCAACACCTATCATAAGTCAAAAGTTGAGGAGCAATAGATGAGAGTAAAGCTTAAGAATCTACTAGATGCTGGTCTACTGGTACCTTCGCAAAACCCCTGGTCATCACCTCTCCTCCTTATAAAAAAGAAAAATGGCGGAAATTGAGTTGTGATGGACTACTGCCAGCTAAACAACCTCACAAATAAGGATAGTTATCTTATCCCTCACATTGACAACGCGCTATTAAAGCTCTCTGGATTTAAGTTCTTCCCAGCTATGGACTTGGCTAGCGGCTATTGGCAGATGGACCTCTCTCCACAAGATCATTAGAAATGCGCTCTTATTTACAGCAAAGGCCTATTCCAACCCACCAGACTACCTCAAAGGTTATGCAACGCCCATACATCTTTACAGAGAGCCATGTATCACATCTTGCAGGACCTTAAGTTAAGGTGCATCATCTTCCATCTTGATAACATCATGGTGTTTTCTAAGACCTGTAATGGCCATCTTAATCACCTGAAAGAAGACTTTCAACGCTTGTATAAGTCCAACATTAAATTAAAGTTCTACAAGTGTACTTTTTTCCAGAAGAAATTAGATTTCCTTGGACACACCATCTCACATAACGGGATTCAAACCCTCCAAGGCAAGGTTGAGGCTATATCCAAAATGCCTGCTCCCAAAACCCTGCGCAATATCCAATTATTATTGGGTATGATGAGGTATTACCACCAATTTATCCCCTAAGTTCTCCCATCTAAGTGTGCCTCTTTCTTGTCTGGCTTTTGGCTAATAACGCCCCTTTTCATTAGGGGGCTGAACAAAAAGCCGCTTTTGATTTTCTAAAGCAGTTGTTGCAAAAGCATCCTCTCCTGCGCCACCATGATTATGGCAAACCTCTCCTCTTGTTTACCAATGCCTCTGACTACGCTGTTGGAGCCATTTTTGGCTCAATCAGACGATAATGGTGTGGATCACCCCATCTCCTATTTCACCAAGACATTATCCAAGGCTGAATGCAATTACAGCATCACCAAGAAGGAGTGCCTTGCAAGTTCTGCTGGCTGTAAGATACTACCGCTCTTTTTTATATGGAACTTCCTATACCGTGGTCACTGACCATGCCTACCTGAAATGGTTACAAAATATGAATGATCCCATTGGGCGGTTGGCTCGCTGGGCCTTAAAGCTTCAACCATATGATATGAAGATTGAGCACCAAGCTGGAACCTGCCATAGGAACGTTGATTGTTTGACTTGGCTGCCTATCTTTCACCTGAATAGTAGTGAAGTTGAGAGGCTGCACGACCTCTTTATAACCCCTGACTCCTGGGACGATGAGGATGAACCTGTAAGGAAAATGTTAGCCTTCCACTCCCGCAAACCAAGGTGGAAAGCAGTAAGTTGTATAAGAAATTAGATTTGAAAATTATTTGCCCTATCTCCGACCTTCTGAGAAAGTCCCATAATCATGGAGATCCATTCTATTCTGGGGCACAGTGGAGTGCGCAAAACTCATGAGTGTGTGAAAAATTAGGTACTACTGGGAGGGAATCATGGAGTCTATCATAGAAGTGATGGACGCCTGCCTTTTTTGTAATAAGCAGTCTAGCTACAAACCCAAATATCAATACCAGCCCACTACGTTTCAACAACCATCTAATACAATAAATTTAGATGCAGTAGGTCTGAAACCTCAGACTACCAATTGAAACCAATATATCCTGGTAGTCATTGATTTCTTCAAAAAATGAGTTGAAGCGGTTGCTCTTCCTGCCCAGAACGCCAAAGCCACTGCCACCTTCCTCCATCAAAATATTTTCACCTGGCATGGCTGTCCCCAGGTCCTACTTTATGACAATGGGATAATTTCGCCTCAAGGGTGGTAAAGCTTTTAGCTACTTCCATGAGGACGCAACAACTCTTCTTGGCCCCTACAACCCTTACACAAATGGTACTGTGGAAAGAGCAAATGGAACCCTAATTCCATATTACAAAAGATGGCCAGCTCAAATCCACTATACTATAATCAATTCTTACCTAGTGCTCTCATGGCCTATTGTATCAGCTACCATCGAATCCTTGAAATGTCTCTCTTCCACATATTATATAGTCAGGAACCAAGAGTGCCAACACTGATAGCCAAATACATCTTCTTTGGTAGGACAGATGATTCTGAAAAAGCCCTGAAAAGATTAGCACAACACATCATCAAGCTGAAGTCTGATGCCATGACTAACATAGCTAAAACAGTAACTAAAGAAGGTTTAGATGCAAATGAGCATAGGCAATCACTGATTTCCTTTAAAGTATCAGACTTGGTACTCTACTACCACAACTGTATCATGCCTAGGAGGGAAAAGCTTGGGTCTATTTAGGAGGGACCTTTCATAGTCACATAAAGTGAGGAGATGAGAACTATTTCAAATACCTTACTTCACTTATTACCATCAACCAGGTCCATGGCCAGTTCCTGCGCCCATGTTCTCCCCATACCACTCTTGAAGGGGGTAATGTCGGACAATTACAAGTCCAATAATGTGAAAAGATTGTTTCTGAGGTAAATACAGATAATATTGGCCTAAAGACCCTGGCTGATTTTCAGTGTGACCCCTTGAATTGGGGTAATCCTTTTGCTCACTCTCCTTGGCCAAAATTCTTGATTAGTGGTATTCAGGTTGCGATGGCCCTGCAGTAGAATCAGACAAGTCATTCTGAGGTCCCACCACCTGATTGGCCAAAATATTAAATCTTTACCCCACAGGTTCAAATTGCCTGCTATCAACCAACCATCTGCTCTTGCATTGAAGCGAGGCAAATATCAAGAGATTCAATAGGTTGAAATTTAATATTTCCTTATTAAGCAGCTCCCCGTTTATAATGAATTTCTTGGTCCCTCACTTTGAGTCTCAGACTGCTTTTAGTACTAAGCAGCAAGAGATAATGGGGTTCGCTCCTTGACCCCCTGTTGATAATAAAAACTTATTGAAATCCAACCTTTTAGTCTAATCAACAATTTATTTGTTTAATCTAAGTTCTAAAAAAACCCTTAAATTTATTTCCGCAGTTGAGAGAATACTTCTCACACAATATTGTTAAAAAGGGGCTAAAAATCACCAGCAAGCATACTACCTGCCCTGATTCCAACAATGTCAATTGGCATTCAAAAAGCAAAGGTTTTGCTTCTCATATCAGGAAGGTCCATGTAGGGTCCTGAACGTGGCCATTATTCTTGATAGAACTTTACTTTTTTCTGTTAAAGAGGGGTTATAACCTGCAGCCTTACCACAGGATATTATTGAGCTTAGACATATTCTTGACAAGCTTTAGGTGGCCACTGTCCTCCTTAGCTCAAGACCCTTAATGGCACAATCACCAATCCTTTAAATTATTTTACAATTAGTGAGTTTGCTGACTTTGTTTACTTAAATCATAAAATTTCAGTGATGAGGCACGTGGCCTATCAATAGACTAAGACCAAACTAGGGCACTAACACGAATGAGTCAGCCTATTTTGGCCAAATGAGGCATCCCTACACAAATGGGTCAGCCTATAATGGCCAAATGAGGCATCCCTACACAAATGGGTCAGCCATATAAAGGTGTTGTCATGACCCAATAATAAAAATATGACTGGCCTGCTAATTTAAATAAGTGTAAATAAGAAATGACACCCAAATTACCATTGGTATAGTTGACCAAAGTAAATTTATGATCTATGGGTATAAGAAGTTCATTATGAGCCAGACCTTCTAAAAACAAGGGAACATCTTAACAATGGAAACTGCGGACTAAATAAATAAAAGACATAAATTTAAGTTTTATCTAATGTAGAGAAAGTAAATTAAAATGTACCTAAAGCAGAACATTTTGGGGGCTGCTTGTTAGTACAGGAGAGCAGAAAACTGGCTGTAGGAGCGGGTATTTGGAAACCCCAAACAGTAGCTCCTGACTGTCAGGCGACACCCTAACTTTGGGAAACAATTCATTGAAGGTTAGAGAGTGGTTTTTGGCTTCATGCACTTGTTAGATGAGGAGGAAGTATCATAAAAATTGTTAAAGTTATTGCACTCAGCATCTTTAACAAGAATTTCCACCATAATATCCTTCTTCAATAACACTATCCATTTATTATATAATCAAATTCATAACAATAATTTTAAAGTAAATTTAGTATTAGAAAAGCAATAAAAATAACCCAACGCCCCACCATTGTAGTGTTCTAGGTTTTATGTTGTAATAGGGATGATGGAGTCACCAATGTAAATTTTGATAATAGTGAGTGGTTGCCAATTTTGAATACCATGATTAATAGTTTTTAACACCAATTCCAATTCACTAGTATCAGGAATAGTTGTCACAATTTATTCCACGTAGAAAACAAATATTAACTAAAAACCCTTTGCTATTCTTAGTCATTTTGGTAAGTTCCAAGTGCTCAAATTCATATTGACAATTTTAGAAGTTTGTTCCAGGTTTAATTTCCATTTTTTGACCTTTAATACTTGGCTTTTTGCCCAAATATGACTTAATAGATTATTAATTCCTTTCAAGTTGACTACTGATTGAGCCACTTGTTGGGGATTGGAAATGGTGCAGTGTTGAGTTCTTTGTAATTTTTCAAAATAACACACAGTGTTGTCTTATTTTTAACTAATTAATCTGAAGCTTTATAAATTAATGTTTGCTTGAGAGTAGGTTGATGGGAGAAATATGGGAAGCAGGGAGAGGAAGAAGCTACTTATCACTCAACAGAGTGTATGCTTAAAGTCAGACTTATGGGTAAGGGACAGGGCCTTGAAATTTGAACCCTTTATAGTCCTAAAAGGATGCATGAACCAGTCATTTTAATAGCTGGAGCCTAAAGCTTTACTTTACCCTTTTCTAAAAGACAAAGTATACCTCCATTCAGGGCATTGGTCAAGGCGTAATTCTTGCATGGGTAGGGAGTTTAATGGCTGTGATGGTAGTTTATTTGGGTAGGAAAGGTGATAATGCCTTGAGCGCTGCCTTATGAAACTCCAGAATCAACTCTTTAAAGTTTTTAACGTCCTTAAAAGGAATACAACTATCTTCTTAATATGGAAAAACTCTACATGATAGTATGTAATACAAACTGCGTTTAATTCTTCATGAGTTCATGATCAGCTCCACATCAAATTCTGGAGCACCATCCACCATGGTGGACTCTATCTCTAAGGTCTTATTCCCTTTAAATGGAGCTAAGGAGGATGCATGAAAGGAATTATGTATCTTCCAGTCGGGGGTAATTACATATGAAAAGATCTGTTATTTAACACCTTATATATAGGAAATGGACCTGCTTTCTTGCAAGCCAGTTTAAGTAATGGCACTTTGGTGCAGTTTCTTGATATTAAACATAGCCAAAACATTTTTTTTGTAATTTGGGGCACATGTCATTTTTTGTCAGCAAACCAATTGGCGTTGTAATTTGATCAGTCAAATGTTTATGAGACTGGAGATGTACCTTCTAGATGTGCTTAACAAAGTTGTTTAATACTGGTATATTACTGTGAGATTGGGGTCCAATGTTGAAGGCAGGATTGTAGCCCAAGTTGGCGTACATGGGTGCCATCTCTAATGATGAATTCAGGAAGTAATGTACAAAAACTGGACCAAAGGGAGATCTGATGCCTAGGCGTTACTGATTGGTAGCATAGCATAGGAGATACTGATCCAATTAATGATGGGTTCATTCAGATTGTCCATCAGACTAAGGTTGCATTCTATAGATCTGCAGGGCTTGATCTTTAGCATGTCACAAAATGACACACAAAATTTAAAGTAAATTGAGGGACAATATCAGTGATTACCTCCTGGGGTAATCCAAAAAAGGTGTAAACATGAAAAAACAAACATCCGTGCCAATTTTTTAGCTGTAATGGTTGTCAATCAGTGAATGAAAACATCATACTTTTTTGAGCGATCCACCAAAACCATAAATTCTCTATAACCCTGCGTTGTTGGCAACATACAATGAAGTCCTCTGAAATTGAAGCACATGGCCCTTCTGCTTGTTGAAAGAGGGTAGAGAAGATCATTTCGTCCTGTTCTGTATGATTTGGAACAGGAAAACTTGAGAAAACCTTCTATAAAAGCAGGGACATCCTTAATGAGGCCGTTCCAAGCATAACCACGTCTAAAAAATTTAATAAATTTTTTCACAACTGGATGTCCCATGGTAGGGGGAACATGTTGTTGCCTTATGACTTAAATATAGGCCATAAGGACCCAGAATATACCACAAAAATAGCATACTTTATCCTTTTAATAGTACCATCCTGATGGTGCCTTACCCACGTGAATCTTTGCCATTAGGTCACAGCCCTCAGGGTCTGAGGATTGGTCTGGAAGTTTTGAATTACACTTCCAATTGGGCAGGTTTTCTCTCGAAGTTACTTAGGTGGATTCTACTAAAAAAGCGATAAATAAAAAATGATGGTTAAAAATTTGACCTAATTTTTATTATCAGAAGGATGGAATATTAATAGGTTTTGTAATGGTTTGGGATCTATTTGATATAACTAATTGCTGAGTGATTGAATCTTCTATCTCTTGATCAGATTGAGACTGATCTTTCTTATTACCCTTGATAGATTTAGATAAATTATGCTCTCCTTCTGATAGTTCTGGTGGAATTGATGGAGTAGAATTTTCAGAAATGAGAGAATTTGGAGGAAATCCCAATACTTCCCCCTCAAGATTTGATTGTGGAGGAGGGTGAATTCTTAAAAATCTGGAGTAAATTTGGTTTATCAATATACCAGTATCAACATGGACATTTGAGTACTTTATATATTTTTGAAATATAACAATAAGGACCAGACTAATTGGATCTAAGCTTCTCAGTTTACCCAACAGGATAAGAGTGATAATACAAACGAAATCTCCAATCTGATATTTAGGTAAGGTGGGTTTAAGCTGATTTCTTCTTTAGGTCTCCTTTTGAGTAGGTACTTTAATCAATTTCATGGCTTGAGCTTGAAGATGAATAATCTCATCAGCCAGATTTCTCATAACTAAATCAGAGTTTTCAGGTATGCTTTCTTTGAGTATGGCCTGAACACTAGAAGTGAATGATGGATCTCGCACATATATGAATTCGAAAGGTGACATCTTGATGATATGATGAAAGTTTATTTGATATGCAAACAAGGCACTAGGCAAGAATAAGTTCCACTGAGAGGAATCAGTGGAAGCCATCTTCCTTAAAGTTGAGACTTGAGTTATATTGATTATTTGTTGGCCCTGTTCATGGATGGATTGTAAGGAATGACAAATTGTTGGGTAGTATTAAATAATTTAAATAGTTCCTGTAAGAGTTGCAAGGTAAAATTAGGCTCATTGTCAGACATAAGGACTTTTGGGGCACCCATGTTGAGTGATGATGTGCTTGTAAAGGAATAGCGCATTATTCTTAGCAGGGGGGGCGGCAATGGAAATGTCCTCAACTTATTTAGTTAGGTGGTTGAACGCCATAATAATGTACTGATGGCCATGCAATACCCAAAGAAAAGATCCTACAACATCAATGCTTACCACTTTGAACGCTTTAGTCATGGTAATAACTTGATGTTGATAAGTAGGATTGGTGGCTCCATGGCTTTTACAGATGAGACACAAGTTATGGGTCTCTTGAATGGATTTAGTCATGTAATCCAATAATATTGGGGTTTCAACCATTCTTTGGTTTTTTTAAAACGCCATGACCTACTTGTTCATGTCCCTCCATAACAGCATGAAATCTTTAGTTTGGGTGCAAAAAGGGTAATCATTTGGATTTGACCTTTTTATACAAGGCTCTCTCTTGAATCATGGTATCTTTGGTGATATATTTTAAAAAGGCTCAATCCTCTTCAGATTCTCAATCCCACAATTCAGGCCGTCCAATAAGATTATATAGGCGTTCTTCCTTTCCCAAATTTAAGGTCAGTATAGGCAGTCAGGATAGACCATCAGCATTTTTGATGTTGGTCAACTGAACAATGCACAATAGGAAAATCGTAATTTTTCAATTTTAGAGCCCATCGGCCAATCTCCCATCAGGATCCTTCATATTTTGCAACCATCTTAAAGAAGAATGGTCAGTAATAACAGTAAAATGATTACCATATAGGAAGGGACAGAAGTGATTAATTGCTAGAATAGCAGCCAAACACTCCCATTCAGTTACACTGTAGTTTTTTCAGCTTTGGACAAAGTTCTGCTATAAAAAATGACAGAATGATCATTCTGCTCTTTGTCACACTGAATAAGATAGCCCCAATAGCGACATTACTTGCATTGGTATATAAGAAAAGAGCTTATTGAATTGAGGATGAATCAAAACAGGTGCCTTAGTCAAGGCCATTCTCAGAGAATTATATGACTGTTTCTGAGCTGAACTCCACTCAAACGGCACCCTTTTAGTAACAGATGAAATAATGGTTCAGCCATATTAGCAAACTTGGGTATAAATTGCCAATAATACCCAACCATACCGAGAAAGACTTGGTTACCATGCAGAGAGGTTGGAGCAGGCACTCGTTGAATAGCCTTTATTTTTCTGAGATAGGTCAATCCGTTTATCTGATACTTGGTGTCCTAAAAATTCCATTTCATTTTGGAAAAATGAACATTTAAAAGGTTTGAGCTTCAGAGAAGAGTTCTGAATTCATCTGAGAACTTCTTTTAGATGGCCCAGATGTTTGGAAAATGTTTTGGAAAACATGGTAATATCATCTAGATAAACCAAACACAAGTGAGCTTTAATTCCCATAACATTCCATCCGTGGCCCATTGAAAAGTTTCTGGGGCGTTGCTCAATCCTTGTGGCATATTGGTTTGGTTCAAATAAACCTTCACTAGATAATAGGGCACACTTAGCTCGGTCTTCCAGGTATAACTCAATTTGACAATATCCACTGGCTAAATCTATTGCAGAAAAATAAGTCAAGCTAGCCAACAACCAAAGGAAATCATCGATTTAAGGTAAAGTATAACTACCTCATCAAGTAATAGCATTTAATCTACGTTAAGCCATAACAACTCTATGGGAACTATCCTTTTTCTTAATCAACAGCAATAAAGAGGCCCAAGGACTTTTGAAGGTTTTCAATAATACAGCCTCCAATAATTGATGCAATTCTTTGGTAACCTGAGCTTCCCCTCACTTTAGACTTATGATAGGGTTTGCACAAATAGAAAGGTGATCACCAGTTTTGACGGAGTGCATTACTCCTTTCATCTTACCAAAGTCATAAAGTATGCTTAGCAAAAATGGCTGAGTATTCTTATAATAAATTGAAGTACTTGTCTCTCCTGTCCATTTGTGAGGTGTTTTCCAATTTCAGGCCCCACTGTAAGAATTTCCTGATCACTTTCCAGCCCAAAGTCTTGTAAGCTTCTGAAAGGTTTAACCTAATAGATTTTTGATAAGGGCAATAACTTGAAATAAGCAATTGGATGTTTTTGATCTACCATTTTTGGATTATTGGTAAGGTTCGCCAATAAAAATGATAATGATCCATAATAAGCATAATACAATACTCCAGGACAAGGAAAGAGCTCTTTAGCAGAAGATTTGAAAATGCCTTGGACTTGTAAAAAATATCCTTTAGGAACGAAAACTGTAAGGAAGTATTAATAATTACCTAGTATATTGGCAGAATGAATAAATTCATGGGGGAGAAAATAGTCATCCCACCTTCAATATCTGCTGATGTAGGGGGTAATTTTACTCAAGGGTCTTTAACATGGTATTGAATAGAATAAGACCTTTTAGACCCCTCCAGCAGACATAACTGACGCCTGGTATGAGCATGTTTGGATAAGAGTAAGGGAACTCTATACCCCAAAAGGGAAAGTGACGAGTTAGGGCAATTAGTATTTCCATCAAATTCCTGCAAAAATTGAGTCCCCAAAAGTAGGTCATAACTTAAATTATTGAGAATGATAGCAGAAATCTTAAAAGTTAACTTCCCAATTTTTAGAGGAAGTGACAAAAAGGCTCCAATTGACCGAGTACTCTGAGGTCCTTTAGCGCCATATTTTTCATAATGGGAAATATTGGGCGATAACTTGATCCACTTGAATCTTACAATGAGAAAACCACTACCAGGGATCCAGTGTCAATGATAGCTTTGTCATTGACTTGATTCACTTGAAAGTCAATGTGGGTAATGGTATTTCCAAACTGAGAGGGTAAAGCCAACAAGGAGGGCAAGGAATAGTATGAATGTTCATCTTTTTATTATACTCTACAGGATTATGATGTTCTGCTGCATATTCATATCATTATCAAATGGAAACTCTTATTGGTTTAATCTTTTTTCTTCTTCTCATCAGCTTCTTTCTTATAATTGCAGTCCTCAGTATGGAAATATCAGTGATAGTAATTATATTGAATCTCTCTAGAATTCTCTCGAACAGCGTAAACTCTAGGGTGACTATGTCTTGAAGAATTGTAAAATCATGTTTTTCAGAAAATTGAGAAGGCAATTCCAATAAGGCCTCCTTGAAGTCTAATAACTTCTAAAACTCTTCTTTACGCTGATTAGGTAAACTTGCATCTGAGTCCTAGAATTAAAAGCTGACATAACTGCAGTAATCACATCATCCAAATTTAATTGACCACACACTACCAAAGTCTGAGCTTCCTGATAAGACCAATGAGCAAAGTCTTTGATAGATTCATTCCGGTGGGGCTGTATACCCATAAAAGCCTGTTTGGAGAGGATTAGGTTTGCTCACTCCCAAATTCTTTTATTAACGCTTCTTTGACCTGAGACCAAATAGAGCAAGTCATCAATTGGGTCCTATGATATCCTGAGCCAATTGGGTAAGGTAATTTTGAAAGTAAGTTAATTTTTAGTGATCTGTGGCCTCACTTAGAGCATTCTCATATAGATAGAGGAAGGAGATAATGCTGCCTTCCCCAGGAGGGTACTTATCTTTATATACTGGTTTAAAACTCATTGGAGAATTGGCGGTCAAAACATGCACTCCTGGGTGTTCCATTTGAGTGGAAACATATGAGTTGGAGTCCAAAGCTTGGGAAGAAAATTGAGGATAAAGCCTGAAAGTCTCATTACAAATTTCACTAATCCATTGATTCAAATCAGCATGCCCCACTTTCTCATCTAACCGATGAGATAGCTTATAAATTTGCTCCTGCTGTGCATTGTACTTAAATTCCAGTGTTTCAATTTTTGTTTGGAGCATCTTGCCTTTTGATTCATAAGCTTGTAGCAGGATGTCTGTGTCCTTTGCCCATTTACCCAGATTACTCAATTTGTCAGATAAAGGCTGAAGTAACAGGAGGGGATCAGAAATTTCCCCATTGGTTGTTAAGTTACACTCCTTGCCCAATTTGTAAAATTGCTCACATAAGCAGTCCATCATTCTCAATAGAGAGTCAATTTGTTGAAGGGATCCTGAATGCTCATCAGCACCCGGGGGTCCCTGAGGTCCATCTGCACCTGGTGGTCTGTGGGGTCCTTTAACCCTGGGAGTCTATGGGGCCCATCAGCACTGGGAGGTACATGTGGAACTTCACCCCCAGGTGGACCATGAGGTCCTTCAACCCCAGGAGAACCCATAGCTCCAGAGGTTTTCTCTACTTCGTTGACTCAGAATTGAATTATGGAGTACAAATGCTCCAATTGGAAGAGATGTTTTTTGATTTCCTCTTCCATTGATTGACTACGCTAAGAGAGTTGGGAAATACCCTCTTTCCATTATCACTGAATTTCCTATACTTGCTTCAGGAACTGTAAATCAACAAAACTGGACATCCCATGGTCAAGCTGAATAAGCTGTTGGTGTACTTCATTGAGAAGGGTCCAATTATTAATGATGGCGTCGTGATTATCTCCGTTAAACTCAGAGGTGGATTTGATAAACTTGGAACATAATAATTCAAGGACTGGAGTCATTCTAGTAAATTAAAAATTTCTTGATGATGCATTCCCACTACCAGTAAAAAATGGTATAAGATAGGGCGTAAGAGATGATGCAATTATTGCTTGGTGCCAATTCCTGGAATTTAAAAGGTTTGCAACACTTCCCAAAAGATAGGGGTACAGAATTGGACTGAGATCGAGTGGAATGGATTCCAGAAATTAAGGCCCCCTCAAACATTTGATTGATAATATTTTATAAAGTCTCCGGCGGGATTTGAAAGTTTGTTGTAAAGCTAAAGTTAAGATCATAAAACTCCAGGTTGGCACGGAATTCCAAAGTGGATGGTACTCTTAGAATTTTGGTTCAAGTTGAATGGACTCAACGTAAAATACTGCCTTGCTCATGGTCTTGAGCTTCTTCAAGCGAAAAATGAGAATCCATAGCAGTGATTGATGTTTTCACTGATGCTTAAATCAGAGTACCCCTTTAGTGAGCACCACTCTGGAAGTTTTAAATTACACTTCCAATTGGGCAGGTTTTCTCTCAAAGTTACTTAGGTGGATTCTCTGAACAAGGCGATAAATAAAGCAAAAGCAAGTTAAAAATTCGACTTAATTTTTATTGTTGGAAGGATATAATATTTATAGGTTTCATAATGGTTTTGGATCTATTTGATCTAATTAATTGCTGAGCAATGAAATCTTCTATCCTTTGATTGGGATGAGACCGATCATTCTTATTAACCTTGATAAATTTAGATACATTATGTTCTCCTTCTGATAATGCCAAGTGAATTGATGGAATAGAATTTTTAGAAATGAGAGACTTTGACGAAATCCTGACAATTGGGATTCCAAAATTGCATCAAGGAAGGAATCTTAACCTGTTAAGGTACCAGAATTAGATTGAAAGGAATAACCTCCAATATCAGATCAGATTGGGAACTGAGTTAATGGATGATTTGGAAGCCATGGGTGTTTTAAATCTGGTGAAATGGAATACAAACATCTAAATGGTCACATAGAAGTTAACACCCACTGTTAAACAGGAGAGCGATATGATGATTGCAGTCTCTCAAAGGATATAGTAAACTTCAGAAAATGGAGACCAAGAGCTTTAAGAACCATAATCTTTATTGTTTAGCAGAATCTTACTAATGTTCAATCCTTTGGATTTTAGCCAGCAGAATCTCTCTATGGCTACCAACTAAACTTTTCTCCATTACCTCCTTCACCCCCATTTTTAGTTCATCTCTTCATCCATTTCTGGCCCCTCTGACCAGCTACTTGAGCTTCTCCAACTTCTCATTGTAATCATCTCGTCATTTAAGGCTTCTGAGGAATTCCCATTTTAAGCCAATGTCAGATCTCTTAACTTTGACCATATCAAATCATATTAATTTTTCTAATCCTTACATCTCAAATCTGGTGGATAACCAATAATCCACTGATTAATAATATAACTTTTGCATTCAGTCATATTAATATTCTGACATTACCTTACTTGACGGGAAAATAAGTCTTCAGTTCAGATTCACCTAATGTTTTACTGATTTTTTTATATTCACAAATGCAGCTGAGCCCTCAACCTGTGGTATACTTCCTTGAGGTATGGTACAACAAAGGCATGGCCAACCCTGACCACATTCTGCTACCTGAGTTCCCCAACACTAGTAGCAATGATGGTGTTCCAAAGGTTGATGACGCAACAGTTTTGGCCCAGAAGGAGCTCCTTTACAAGCTAACTGGCCATACGACGCCTTGGCGCGTCCTTTTGGCACTACCATGGCATAGTTGTGTTGGTATGGGGAGCAGAGAAGAGGTTTTTCATTTAGATAAAGCGGCGAAGCTCCTGGAAGAAGGCTTTAGACATCTAAAGATACCACCTATTACTGAGCCTCATCCAGAGGAACTGTCAGTCCGCCAGATGTTAGGCTTTGTGCAGTGTGCTAGTCAGCTGGTATGGTAAAATTCCCCATGCTCCAAACCACTTTCTCTTGTTATGAGGAACCTACATAACAACCAGCTGAACTGCATGCAGTACGAGGTTTCCAACACATTTCAGGCCCTGGACGCTAATGATGCAGTTGGTACATTTCCTTAATGGCACTCAATGATAATGGTCTTTTTTTCTCTCTTGGGCGAGTTGGGTATATTGATGGAATGCCATTTAGTGGCACTTAAGTGGTCCCATTGAGCGGCTTTTTGGTGTCCACTTCCCTTCCCCACACTTGTCCCAGCAAAGATGACTTCCTCATATATTGCCTGGCACTTGGAGAGTTATTCTCCCCTTTTTTAACACACACCTTTTCTTCTGGTGCCTGATCAATTAATCTTCCCCCTTCATTGTATTCCCTGATGTCCCAAATCATTAGAGAATGTGGTTGTGAGCCTTGCTCCTTGTAGTACAGAAATGCATCCACTTCAATCAATTAATGGCTTTACCTCCTCCCTAACTTGTACCATGGGCTTCTAGTTTACTCCTCAAGTAGATCATCAGTGGAGACATTCTCCCATTCCACTGGCGTTTAATACCCCATTCTGCTACACACCCTGTCCATTCCAATAACACAGCCACCTCCTCTTTTGTC
The DNA here is from genome assembly GCA_022478985.1 of Massospora cicadina. NCBI lineage: Eukaryota > Fungi > Entomophthoromycota > Entomophthoromycetes > Entomophthorales > Entomophthoraceae > Massospora > Massospora cicadina. The sequence goes on from JAKSZP010012303.1 coordinate 16,102, forward strand.
AACCTCAAAGGATCCAGTGAATCTGAACCACCTGCAAGATAATGAAAAAAGAAGCATGCATTCTGCCAAAAAAGTGAAAGTCCCAACAAAAGAAGCAAATGCAGAGAGGCAATTGTGAGGCATTCTGACCAATGGACTGATCTATTGACTTTGTACTATAATAAAATGCGTTATTATCCTTATCACTATCTACATTTTTATATCCTTATAACTTATAATTCATTATTTCTTGTTACTTTTTTAGTTTATTTTGGTTTATTATATATATTTAATTTTGTCATGTCCTCTTTTTTACTTTAAGCAAAAAAACTTAGCTTACACATGATTAATAATCTGATCACTCTCCAGGTCCTTGATTGTGTAAGTGTTGTACTTTAGGATTCACTAGAGCTCACTGGTGCTTTTTATGCTTAAATTCCAGCAATTAAGGGTTATACATCGAATATGTTATATCTAATCAAATACTAATATCAAAAACTGGGTTTTTATGTAAATTTATTAGTAGCAATAAAGGAATAGAAAAACGAACCCCATTTATATCTGACCAATCAGTATTTAAATTGTATTGAGGGTTGAAGGGAATTCAATGATAAGTCAGAATGGCTTGTTACAGTCCAAATAAGGAAATATGTGAAAGTGCCTATTGAAGCTCAAAAAACTTGCTTCAATTTGACTGAATGATGGATGGGGAATTAGTTTTAGGCAATATGTACCCATGAGGTAATTATTTAATATATTTCAGCCAATCCCCATTAGCAAAAATTATTGCACCTTAGGGGACCTCCGCCAAGCCTATAAAAGGGGGTGGTCCCTGATTAGGTGTTTAAAGGAAATGAGACGTAGTTGGGGGAGAAACCTCCAATGCACTCCCTGGGTTCCCGCGCGTGGTCAGGGAAATTCAACTGCCCAATTTTGTGCTAATTGCCCACTTAATATTTGAAATAGTGCTACCCCAATTTTCAGGGTCCAGAAAGAATCGGCCAGGATCTTTTGGCCAATTTTTTAAGCATCTACCTCCAAACCACTCATTTCTATACATTGGACTTGTAATTGTCCAACATTATCCCCTTCAAGAGTGATATGAGGTGAACTTTTCTCTCTCGTTGCAATCACTTTTGCAACTTATTCAATTCAAGTCTGATTCTAGTTTGATAATCTCACAGAAGAGATTAGTCTGCGCCCATGTCAGGGAGCAGTTGGGCAAGTAAGGTAAGAGGAGCAGGTGGTAGGCCTGCGGCCTCAAACATTCAAAAACGCCCCAGAGAAACTGGCGGAAAAGAAAAAAATAAAAAACTTACGGTCACTATTTCCCCAGAAACCCTCACTTGGCAAGCGTGATGCAACCAGTACATCAAAACGCCGCACTCCCAACCACTCTTGTCAGTGGTATACAGAGTCTGTGTGTTTCTGGACATCCAACAAACAGCTCTATGGGAAAAATTTTGTGGGGATGTGCACACTTTTTTCCTGACCGTGGTGTACATTGCACCTCACTCCATGTCATGCAGTTGGCTAGACCTTGGTTTCAAAAACAAGGAGGCAGCAGACAAAGCTGCTGCAGTGCGCATAGTGATTGACCTCCCCCAAAGGGCAACAGGTTGTCAAAACCAAACGCACCAGATGAACAAAATCCAACCAAATTTTCCTCACGTTTCACTTTTTGCCTACTACGGTAAAATGTGCCATTTTGGAGCAGCACCTGAAAGATGGTCTCACCATATACGGCGAAATAAAATCTTTCAAAATACAATGCTTTACACTGATGCCACACCTGTGCACTGGCAAAGCCATAGCAGTTCTGACCCCAACTGAGGAGATTGCAAAGGACCTAGCCCAGATCCCACACTCCACATATATCAATATTGAAGGGCATACCACCCACCCTTTCTGGGTAACCGTGGAAAGCGCGCCCCCATCTGCACCCACTGTGACGCGTTCAACCATAAGGCACATACATGCCCCACCAAAGAGGGCATTACATTCCAAGAGCACCCCTCAGCGGCCATGGCCAGCGGAGAGGCGCACTATGAACCAACTGCAAGCACCAAAGAGGCTTTCCTGTGGGGAGCACAAGGCTGCTACCTACTGGTAAAACCTATTTACCCACAATAGTGGAAGAAGGCCAAGCAGGCCTGCAGGGCCGCGGCCAAGGAAGCGGCCAAAGTCACCACCTCTATCCCACACTCCCAACGCCAGGAGGACATCAAAACCTTCGCGGCGGAAGCAACTCAGGAATCCCTCAACCAATCAGATTGGGAAGCCCATGCTGATTGGGCCACCCAATCTGAGGATCTGATGGGTGACTCGATCTCACCCGATCTTTGCAACCAAGCTCTGGTTGAAACTGACTTGGGGTCCAACCTACCTGAAAATTTTTCTTGACCCAATTGTTGGTGCACTGAAATCATCCGCACTTTAAAAAATCATTTGACATTGGGGAAACAAAAAGCGAAGGCAAAAGCCAAAGCAAACCTTTCTGCTAAAATTAACAAAACTACCAATAGCATTGCTGCAAACACCTGCGCTGCCGTGAAGGCCCATGGGGATCTAGAGGAGGCTAGTGGGTCCAGGTGCCCACCCCCTCGCACCTAAGGTGTGATGGGGGAAACCTTCACTTTAGGGACGTTGAATATCGCTGGACTCAAGGCCTCGCTGTCCTGGGCTAGGAAACTGAGTTTTTTACAAAAAAATTTACCCATGGATATCCTGGCCATCCAGGAGTCCCACTGTCTGTGAGATTCCAAGGATGCTTGGAAAACCATGCTCCTCCCATCCATATCCTTTTGGTCAGAGCACTGTGGGATGCTAGTTTGGAAAAAAAAATTTTAAATTTTTATCGTCAGAATCCTTCCTCAATGGCCAAGTCCTCATAGTCACTTTCTCGTGGGCCAACGTGGCGCATGCTATCATCAACATCTATGCCCCAATCTGTGCATGATAGCGTCAGGAATTTTTCTCATCAGTCAAATCCCTCCCGTTACCCCCAGACCCTTTCATAGTCAGCAACATGAGCTGTTGGCTAAACACACCCATGGACCATTGGCCTTCCTCCTCCCATGCCCCCCAGGGTCACATAGAACTTCGCGTTCTAAAGGCCACCCTTGGGTTAATGGATGTGCTTCCGCGGCAAGCCCTGCTGCTTGAAAACATGACGCGCCCCCACGTCCACAATGGCCAATTAAGGTCCATGACCCACATCGACCTTATCCTTGCACCGGCAAAATTCCAACCCCACATTTCCCACTTCAAAACAACAAAAATTGAATTCTCCAACCACCAACTGGTCTCAATAACCTACCACCTACCTGTCACAGTGGCTAAGGCCCCACATTGGTGCAAACTCCGCCCTCCCAAACTTGCATTGCCAGGATTTTCCACTTGGGTGGAATCAGCAACTTTGGCAAAAGAGTTTTTTACACCATTTTGCGCGGACCCCATCTCCACATGGTCAACCTTCAAAGAGGATACCTTCTGCCACTCTCGCCACCTCTCCTCCCGGCACTCATGAGCCACATCAGCCGTTATTTTGCGCACTCTAGCAGAGTTAGCACACCTGGAGTCCAACATCCCAGCTACAGGCTACAGCCCTGCATGGGGCCAGAAGTGGGTGGAAGCAGCCGCCCACCTTAACGCGCTCGAAAGTCAACACAAACATTGGGTTTGTGTTCAGTACAGGGCCAAACGCATTACAGAGGGCGACAAGTGCACCGCCTAATTTTTTTAAAAAAAATCTGCACCACGCTAGAGCATGGCCTGTACACAGGTGCAAAGATTGGATGATTCCGTCGCGGATACACCAGCTGAAGTGGCAATCAAAATACAAAAGTATTACTCTGAGTTATACCAATCTGATCCAATTTAACTGGCCAAAGTGACGGAATATTTTTGACTGAACCCACATCTGCACAATTTCCCAATACTCGGAAATAATAAATTTGATTACTCCAAATGAACTATGGACAGCCATCCGCAGTGCACCAAATTGGAAATGCCCAGGCCCAGATGGCATTCCATATGAATTCTATAAAAAGTACTTCAAATATATATCCCCACTGCTGCTTGCCTCACTTAACCAGAGCCTTCTGGAAACGCGCCTCCTACCAGGAGGACAAGAGGCCTTCACCGGCACACTCTTCAAGAAAGGGGACAAGCTAGATTTAGCAAACTGGCGCCCCATTTCTTTAACTAACACAGATACAAAAATTTTAGCTAAAATCATGGCTAACCGTTTAGGGATAGTAGCATCTGCCACCATCTCCCCAGATCAATTCGGTTTCATACCCAGAAGGTCAATTTGGGACAACGTGCACTCTGTGGCTAACGCATGCCAGTCCACAGCCTCTGGGGCACTTATATTCTTGGACCAACAAAAGACCTATGATAGAGTAAACTGGGGATACCTCAGGGCCTGCCTCCATCAATTCGCCTACCCCCTCGCTTCATCAACTGGGTAATGCTGCTCACAGAATCTGCAACAATGGCAGTGCGTGGCCCTGGCTTCCTAACAGAAGTAGTCCGCCCTCAAAGGGGCTTACGACAAGGGGACCCCCTTAGCCCACTCTTATACAACTTCAGCCTTGACCCACTACTTTGAAACGTAAATGTCCAACTCACTGGGGTCCATGTACCAGGCCAAGCCCCAGTCAAGATGACGGCATTTGCAGATGACTGTGTGGTAAGGGTGTCTAATAATAAAGATGCACGTGCACTTGAAGCTCTCATCTAGGAGTATTCCCGGGTAAGTAATGCTGCACTGAATGCTTCCAAAACCGAAATCATCCTCCTTGTCAGTATCAAACCTGCTGGGCCCCAGCAACCAGTGCCCAGCTCGGCCCATCTGCTCGCACACGTGCTCGCCCTCCCAGCTCACCCCACACCGCCCCACTAGTGCTCCCCTTTGTGCCACGCCCTACCATAGGGCCGGTCCGCCATCTGGGCGTGTGGGTGGAGGCAGGCGGGTACGCATCAGCAGTAATGGAAAGTCATATTCTAGACAACGTGATGAAGCGCATCGCCTCCCTCAGAGCCCACCCTACTTCCCTTACTGGCAGGGTTGTTTTAGCCAACTCTATGCTCCTCTCCAAAGTCTGGTTTGGAGCCCACGCCATCCCCTTCTCCCCAAGCCTTTTCAAATCCTTGTATGCCCTTCTGCAAGAACTGGCTTTTGGTTAGGCCGCCCACCACCAGTACGGCTAGAGGCATGTTTGGCCCTCATCATCATGGTGGCATGGGCCTGCTTGACTTCAAAGCCCATGCTGCCAAGATCCTGGGCACCTGGATTGTGGCCATCACCGCCCTACGCTCCCCTCCCAACACTGGTCCCGCGCGGCCTGCTCCAACTTCTCCCGCGCCTTGGGCCTTAACAATCCATTGAACCCTCACTCCTTGATAAAATACCTGGCTTCACACCCATCGGCCACAGGTCCTCACAGGACTAAAACCCACTACAAACGAATCCTCCTCTCCATGCAGAGCGCTGAGTGGTGAATTTGAATTAGCGGTCACACAGCCCAGAGAGGCCGCCCCTCTCCTCAGTTCACACAAGTGGTACAGGGGATACTATCCAAGATGGCGTGATCCCCACATGACCTCATGTCCTATCCAGGGTGGACTACCTGTACATGATGGACATCCCTTACTCCATCGAGACTCAGAAGACTATCTGGAAATACGCTCACCATCCTCTGTTGCATCCTCAAATTCATTCCCATGTGTGACGCTGCCTGAGGCGAGTGTACCATACGGCTGAGCGCTCTAACGTTTTACACTCATCCTGCGTCGTGTGTGGCCAGTATGGAACGCTGTTCCACCGCATGGAGAAGTGTCCTATCTCTAGAGTGATATGGCGCGAAGTTCAACGTCTGCTTGGCCAGGATCAAACACATCCCTTCAGTCTGTCAAGAGATATGTTTGCTTTATCAATGGCTTCCCCCCTTCCACCCTCCCTCCATGCTCTGGTGGTTGCAATCGCCATGTGGACCATCCACACGATTGTCTTGGATGCCCTCACAGGCTCCACCCCCACCCTCCCAGAAGCTGTCCACAGATTCCGGTCTCATTTGGTGGACCACTTTCAGGCGTGGATATTTGGATACCTCCCACCCCATCACCAACAGCTGGTCTCCTCCTGGTTCCCAGTTTGATTCATCAAATCAGACACTTTCCTCCACACGTGTTTAATTGTAGCTACGGCCTCCTCACACGTTCCCCCCCTCCCCATAGTGGCGTTACCGCTGGCAACAAGAGATAGCTTCGCTTCTCTGGGGTGCCTTCCCTGTTCTAAGTTTTGTTTATTTTGGGTCAAATTCGGAAGTGTCCATCCCATGGTTAGCCTTCCTCGCAATAAATTTAAAATTTAAAATTTAAAGAGTGATAGGAGGTGAATAAGATCGCATAGGGCTGCCCATGAACTCAGTTAATAGTAATCCCAGAAACAAGGGACTTAATGAATAATCATGTCTCATTTGTATGTGACTACAAATGGGCCTTCCCAGATAGAATAAGCTTCTCACTTCTAGGATTGATGCGGTTGTGATAATACAACACTAAGTCAGATACTTGGAAGGAAGGAAGAGGAGCTTGAAGCTCATTAGCTGCTTGCCCTTCTTTATTGGCTAGCTTGCCCAAGTTAGTCATGGCCTCTGCTTGTAGTTGGATGATGTGCTGGGCCAATTTTTTATGGCTTTCTCTGGGTCAGTTCTATCAGTGAAACTGTCTTTGGCTATTAGGGCCAAAACCCTAGGCTCTTGTCCATACAACACACATAAAGGGGACATTTTGGGGATGCAATGATAGCTAATCCAGTAAGCCATGAGGGCACTAGGTAAATAAAGATCCCAATGTAGAGGGTCAGAGCTAGCCATTTTGAGGAGTATAGAGACCAAGGTTCCATTAAATCTTTCTACGGCACTATTTTTAGATGGGTTATAGGGGGCCCGAAGTGTTGTGCCCAAGGAGGTGGAGAAAACCCTTTAAACTCAGGAGGTAAAATTTTTCCTATTGTCACATAGTAGGACTTAGGGCATTCATGCCAGGTGAAGTTGTACTGGTGTAAGAAGGTGGCCGTGGCTTTAGCAGTCTGAGTGGGGAGAGCAACAGCTTCAAACCATTTGGTGAAATGATCAATTATAACCAATATATAGCGATTGACACCTGTAGTTTAGGGAGAGAACCTACCACGTCCAAACTTATGGTGTGGAAGGGTGGTTGGGGCGTAGCCAATTGATACTGGTACTGAGTTTTATAATTAGTTTTTTACATATCAGGAAGGCATTTAAGACTTCCGCTATGGTCTCCATGATGTCTTCCCAGTAATAATGCTCTTTAATTACTCATATGTTTTGCATACTCCACCATGCCCCATGCTAGTGTGAGACTCCACGATCACAGGTACTCGATCAGATGGCCAGAAATAAAGAAACCAGTTTACTCCTACCTTCTTATACACTTTCCACTTTCCACCTTGGCGTTGCAGGAGTGCCATGCTAGCAACTTCTGTACTGGTTCATTTTAATCTGCCCACGCGTCAGAAGCCATCAAGTGGTCATGTAACCTCTTGGGTTCACTATTGTCTAAGTGAAGAAAGGGCAGCCGCGTCAACCCATCTACATTCATGTGGCAAGTTCTCGCTAATGATAATTATTCATATCATAATGCTGGAGCTTCAGAGCCCATTGAGCCAACCGTACTGTGTGGTCCTTCATATTCTGCAACCACTTTAGGGAGGCGTGGTCTGTGACCACTTTGAAGGGAGTCCCATATAGGAATGGGCAGTAGTATTTACAGCGAGCAGGATAATCAGGCACTCCTTCTCAGTGACTATGTAGTTGCGCTCAGCTTTTAAGGCATTTTGCTAAAGTAGAACACAGAATGATCAACCCCATGCTCATCCAATTGAGCTAAGGTAGCTCTAACAGCGTAGTCAGCGGCATCCATGAACAACATGAAAGGCTTGCCAGAGTCAGGATGGCAGAGTATCGCCTAATTTTGTAATAGCCCCTTCGGGGTCTCAAATGCGGCCTTTTGTTCAGCACCTCAATGGAAGGGGGTGTTCTTAGCCAGATGGCGGACAAGGGGCTCGCTGAGCTAAAGAATTTTGGGATGAACTGATGGTAATACCCCATAATGCACAAGAATACCTGGATTTCATGAAGAGTTTTTTTCTCTGGAATCTTGGATATTGAATCAACATTATCTTGAAGGGGTTGAATCCCATCTTATGAGATGGTGTGACCAAGAAAGTCCAGCTTCTTCTAGAAAAAAGTACACTTTGAGGGCTTTAGTTTGATGTTATATGCCTGCAAGCGTTAAAAGCCTCCTTTAGGTGCTTGAGATGCTCGTTGGACGTCTTTGAGAATACTGTGATATCATTAAGGTAGACGATCACACAGCTCAGCTTAAGGACCTGAAGAATGTGATCTATCGCCTTCTGAAAAGTAGCAGGTGCATTACGCAACCCCTGAGGTAGCCAAGTTGGTTGGAACAAACCATCGTTGCAGATAAGGGCGCACTTCTCCTGATCCTGTGGAGAAAGGTCCATCTGCCACTACCCGCTAGCCAAGTCCATGGCGGAAAAAAATTTAGACCCAGAGAGTTGGGCCAGAGAGTCATTAATGTAGGAGATAAGGTAACTATTCTTCTTGGTGAGGTTGTTCAGTTTGCGATAGTCCATCACTACACTATGACCTCCATTTTTCTTTTTGATTAATAGGATAGGGGATGACCAAGGGCTTTGGGAAGGCACTAGCAACCCAGCGTCCAGAAGCTTTTTGAGCTCCGTCCACATCTGTAGTTCCTCATCATTTGATTTTTGGTAGTGTTTAAGGCATGTGGGTCAAGACACCCCAATGTCAATCATATAAGTCCAACCCTTAATATGCCCATAGTCCATGTCAGATTTGGAAAAAATGTCGCTGTAGGACTCTAGAAGAATGTGGACTTTATCTAACTCAGCTGGGGTTATTTCATCGGAGATATGAAGAAAAGGTAGGGTACATAATGACTGGTTGGCGGATAAGATCATATCCGCCATAGACCTAATACAGTGAACTTGCTTTATTTCCATGAAAGGAATCGGCATGCCTCTCCCAATCTCACAATGCTTTTTTTATAAACCATATACTTCTTGGTGAGATTCTCTAACTGGAGGTTGATAGATCATTGATAGGCGTGTTCTAGAACGACCCAGCAAAACTCTGGGCTTCAAAGGAATAACTCCATCAATGCTAATTAGGTGTAGTAGGCAGTTGTGTGGGATTTTCACGATAATCTTTATTTCAACTACACTTTGTTCACCAGCCTTGATGACTACCTCCATAAAAGCATAGAAAGGGATTTCCTCCAAGGCGTACGCTGATTGAGGCAACATTTTTTGTATGCTATCCTGCCATGGTGTAATGTAAGGATATAGCGGAGAGGGATACTTAACTGTGCAAGCATATTCCTTATTATTAAGATCCTCATTAGTAAAAATTAGTGGAACCTCATAATTAAGCACGGATAGATAACCCTGCTTCAAGTTAATAATCCCTTCATACTCAAGCATGAACTGGATACAAATGAGTATATCATAGGTATTGTTAGCTAGGGTCACCGCTAGAACTTATAAGATGAGTTTCACAAAATGGATGAATAGAGAAGAGTACGCCCCAATGGCGCAGGTGTTGTTTGGGCCTGCAGTTCTAAATTCTTGATTATAATCGAGGTTGAGGGGCTAGTTTATTTTTACTCTGTTTGACGACACAACGTTCACTGGGGACCCAGTGTTGAGGATAGCCATAACCTGCGCTCCATTGATGACAACCTCCACTTTGGTTAAGGTTGCACCCAAGTTGGGGGAAAGAGCGAGGACCTCCTTTAAACGGAGAGAAGAGGAAATTCTTTTGACAGTCTCAAGGTATTTTTTTGATAGACTGCAGGGTACAAACACACTGGTTAGGTTGTATCAATGTGGCAATAAGCTGGTCAGCGCACTGGTAGTGTCAATGCCCTCAAACCCCCTCAAATCTTGGCAGAGATAAGTTTGTCAGGGGACCCTAGCCAGATCCACTCTCTCAGGGTTCAACCTAAAAGGTATCTCCACTTCACATGGGGTTCATAAGACATAGTGACTGACATCTTCCTAACCCCATTCAGATTTGTCGTCAGAGGGATTCTCAATTCACGTCAAAGGTTCCATTGGTTTAGAGGTAAGGGAAGGGCATCCATTGTTGCCAGGGAGGTCCTGGGGGCATTCATTTTCATATTTAACTTTTTGAGGAGACGCTATAACTGTTATGGTTCTACATTTAGCCTTTGATGTAGGGGGTCTGGGCTGCCCCGTGGCTACAGGTTTTGAGCTAGAGATGGGCGGAGAAGATGCCAAGGGGGATAGTTATATTGCCTTGGTGAGACGTGACAAATGAAGTACTTTGTAAATCAGCTTTGATGAAGGAAGAGCTGGGAAAAGTGATGGCTAAATTCACCCACTTCACTTTAGGAGCTGGAGATAAAGGAGAGCGCTTCACATCACTGCTAGTATCTTCTGTCTATCTTCACATGGGGGAGATGCATATCACTGTGGCAGCTTTGCGGAAGCATATTTACAAAGGGAGACAGCCATAGAAGAGTCTGGTGGGATTATATTAGATTCTTGCCTCAGAGCTCCTTGTTTAGTATCACTTTCATAATATTCGACCACTCTAACAAGGCCTCCTTGATATCCCACATATATTGGAAGGAGTGCTTGACGGCAGAGATATGCATTGCCAAAGAGGAATGAGACGCCAAACCAGACAAAACAGCAGCAATAGCATCGTCAAGAGGGAGCATTTTGGCACACAACAGAAGTTGAGCTTTACTATAGAATCTCTCAACAAAAGAGGTAATTGACTCTCCCTCTACCAGATTAAGGCACATAAAGGCCTGCTTTTGTCTTTGCAAGCACTGCGGGGATCCAAACTCTTCAATGAGCGCTTTCCTTACCTCAGCCCAAGTTTTAAGGGTTTCCATATAAGGTACCATTACCACTTGGGTGGAGCGGTTGAGGCAGGGGAGGATGTGCTTTACTTTTTGGGGATTAGTTGCCAATCCATAACAGCCTCATACACGAAGAGGAATGGGGGTAATGTTACCCTCACCTGGGGTAAATTTTTCTCTGAAAGGGGGTTTGTAATAACAAAAGCAGCCTCATGAGAGGATTGGCATATGCGCTGTTTAAGGGTTTCAAGTTGAGACAATGCGCTGGCTAACAGCTGGGAAAAAGCATCTAGCCAGGGGGCAGAGGCAGTGGGGAGGTTGAGAGGGTTAATTAGACCAACACCCTCCATTTTTGATAATTGTTTTGTGGTGTAAAACCCCTGTAGTGAGCAACACTTGTTAAAATTCAGGATTTTTGTTGGCTCTCTGGTTCGTTTTCACTCATGAATTTCAACGCTTAATTGCAGAAGAATTTTTCTCTGCTGCGAGATAAGTATATTGTAGGTGGTTATTTGACCACTTATAGTTATATTTAATAATAATAAATGACTAAAAATATTGGTTTTTATATTAAGTATATTAGTAATTGTGGGGGTTAAGAATTAAAACCCATTATAATCTCAAGGCTTATTATTTAAATTGTATTGAAGCTCAAACTGAGTTGGATAGGAAATTTAGTATAAACTGGGTGCATCTGAATTTGGTAATATGGGCTTTTGAACTATTGGAGCTCTTGAGACTTGCCTTGCTTGGACAGAACAACCAATGGACTGTCAGTAGCAGGTAGGATATATCCATGAGGCAGTGATTTAATATATTTCTCCCGAGCATTGGGCGGGAAAAAATTGCCTTTGGTGAAACCCCCACCAAAGCTTTAAAATGGGGTGGTTGAGGAGTATGTGTTTGGACTAAGTTAGAGAGGGGATGGAGAGGACCCTTGGAACGTCTCCCCAATTTTGGCACAGATTTGGCATAACTCTGCTACTAGCCATAGAGTGATTTGGCCAAGGATTGGGGGCAATTGTATTACCTTAATTTGCAGAGTTCCAAGAATTGACCAGGGTCTTTTGGACGATGCTAATCATATCAAAACCTGAATCACTCTTTGTACAAAATCAGACTTATAATTGTCCGACGCCTGTCTAGGAAATTTAAATTCTTCTTATGCTGGATTCATATTAGTGTTATTGACTAATCTCACTAACAAACCTGCTATTATCAAGCCTATTCCAGACACTTAAGTTTGCATCCAACCTCTAGAGGCCATCAACAAAGTCTGCAGCTTTGGAAGTTTAGAAGATTTTGGGCTAGAAACACCCCCATCAGTAGCACTAGTCGACACCTCTATTGGGCAGGTGCTCACTAGTGAGCAACAAAGCAAGGTTGAAAAATTATCGGAGGAATACTATACACCTTTCAACCTCTAACTATGACTTTAGGAAAACTAATGCTTTTTGCATCACATAGATACTGGGGATGCACCCCTTTTGGTCCCATGCCTACCAAAAAAGTAAAGTTGGAGAGGCTCAGGTGGCTGTTGAACCCAAGCAACTACTTTAAGCCAGGCTATTGGTGCCTTTTCATAGTCCTTGTGCCTCACAACTCCTGTTAGTTCAGAAAAAAGAATGTCATCCATCGTTTGTTATTGAGCTATCTTTTTTAGTACTAGATGGTCCCAACTTTGTTATTGAGCTATCAATAGCTTAACTCCATTGCAAAGAAGGAAAGGTATCCCTTGCCCAGAATTGATGACATACTTCACTTGATTGCTGGATTGCAATACTTTTCTGATATTAATTTTGCTAACAGATATTGGCAAGCAGAGTTCATCTCTTAAGATCAATCCAAATTTGTGCTCATAACCAAAGAAGGTCCATTTAGCCAATGCGGATGCCTCAGGGCCTTTGCAACGCGCCCTCCATCTTTCAATGTGCAATGGACGAAATGCTAGAGGACTTGAAACTATCCTGTGTCCTCATGTACCTTGATGATATCACTTTTTCTTACAAACCTTCAATGGTCACGTGGAACACCTCTGAGAAGTCTTAACCATCTCATAAAGCCTTGATAAAGCTTAAGCCTTCGGAGTGCTCCTTTTTTCAATCTGAAATGGAGTTCTCTGGACTCATGATTCTAAAGATGGTATCCAGCACAACCCTTATAAAGCTGAATTCATCAATAAGGTGTCGCTCCCTCAGTTACTTAGGGATATTTGGATATTCCTGGGCACGTTGGGCTACCACCATCAGTTTATTCATCAGTTTGAAGACTTAACTAAGCTCTGGGACCACCTCTTACAAAGGAATGTGCCTCTTGAGTGGCGTCCCAAACAAGAGCAGGCTTTTGTTGTGTTGAGGTCTTCTCTTTGTACTAAACTTATCTTAGTTCATCTGCGCTTTGATCAACCCTCTTACTATTCACTGACACTAAAGACGTTGCTGTTGTGGCCATTCTAGCTCAGCATAATGAAATCAGTTTGATCGCCCAATTACTTCAGCAAGACCCAGAGCAAGGCGAACAAATCTATAGCGTTACTGAGTATTAGTACCTGGCTGTTTTATTGGCAATTGAGCATTACATCCCTAACTATATAGCATCAAATTAACAGTTATCACAGACCATTACTCACTCTGATGGCTTCAGAAAATGTAGAACCGGACAGAAAATTAGCATGATGGGCCCTAAGGCTGCACAACTACGATATTACCATTGTCCATCGCACAGGAGCAATTCTCCAAGGTGTCAATAGTCTCTCAAGGATTCTGGTACTTGCTTCCCTGACCCCTGGGGAAGACTGACTATATGATCTAATTGCCAGCCCAAGCAATGGAACTTGGAGACTCCTGAGATCAAAGCCAAGCTCTAAAAAATGATCTAAGACACTAATTAAGGAGGAAATGATGTATAGTAAATCAGCATCAAATGGCTCCCTTACATCCTCATTTTTTTCCAATCAGATGTTATCCTAGAAGGGCACATGATCATGGGGCACGGGGCAGTGAAAAAGACCCATAAATGTATGAAGAAATGATGCTACTGGGACCAAATGGTTAAGAACATCCTGGAAGTTCTAGAGGCTTGTATGAATTGTTAATCCCAGGACCATTCCAGACCCCTAATATCGGCATTCAGTACTGGCTCTGTCAGGCCCCATAAATGTCATCAGCATGGATATAATGACCCTGCCCACTAGGTTGCATGTCCATAAATATATTCTATTAGCTGTGTAGTATTTAAACAAATAGGTCAAAGAAAATTATGTATCCGCCGTTACTGGAAAAGCTACATCCCTGTTCATTATTCAATCCGTTTTCACCCAGCATGGATGCCCACAAAATTTACTCTCAGACAATGGCTAAATCGCGCCTCACATGTAGTCCAAAACTAGCTTCACTTTTAGGAACTAACTAGAGTTTCAACACTACTTACAACCCTTTAGTCAATGGGATGGTGGACATGCCGATGTAATCCTCATCTCTACCTTCCATAAGATGGCCGCCTCTGCCCCTACCCACTGGACCATTACTTACCCAGCGCCTTGCTCACTTATCAGATAAGCTACCATCTAATTATCAAAATGTCCCCCTTTGAATCTCTATACGGACATGCTCCTCAATTATCAAGTAGTGTTCAGCCCCCGCTCAATATCTTTTTGGCTGAGAATTCTGATATAATCATGAGGGACTTAGTCAATGAATTTTTCCAGCTTCAAGCCCTAGCCACACAATGCATTGCACCACCAAAGAAGGGAGGCATCACAATTTAATGTAAGACTACCCTCCTTACAATTTTCAATTAAGTGACCTTGTTCTCCTCCATTACCATTGACCCAGAGGTCAAAGAGCAAGCTCAACAATCTGTGGTCCAGACCTTACAAGGTCATTCATAAGATGAGCTCTGAGCACTCTATTGCTGACATCAATCAGTGGACAGTGTTGAGCCAAGTACATAGCCAATTCCTCCAGCCCTATACCCCCTCTGACAAGATCTTGAGGGGGGTCATTGTTGGGATATAAGATGATGACCAAGTCGAAATCCCTACACCTTGATGGAGCCACGGTAGGTGACTTTCAAGCCAGTGTTAACGGAACCTTACACTGAAGGCAAAGATATGAGAATTTAATCAGTAAGAATTACGCACATGAAAATTGATGGAGACTTCTTAATAAATCCCATTTCCACTTCCCAAATCTCAAGAGTCTCGGTCCCACTACTGACGTCACAAGATGATGCAGAACAATGAGGTTGCCAACCAGGCGGTCGATCTGGAAGGCAGTGAAAGATCCTGATTGTACTGGGCAATGAAGGTCCCCAAGGCACCATGTTCCCACATAATCTATAAATGCTAATACTTACTAACTCAATAAGTTTCATTTTTCCCCATCTATATGTCTTAATTGACATCTCCATTGTTTTCAGATTCTAGCCCATTTTAGAACTTATATACAATCAAGAGAACTGTTATGCTGAGACTTCCTTTTTGGAAAGGGTTACATGCACCCACAGGTCCTGGTCACACCACTTTATCATGTAATGACAACTTGATTGAAATTCACAAATTCCAATGCAGCGTTTCAAATCATGGTTTTCACCTCTAATGGCAGCCACACAAGGTTAATAAATTTAAATAAACTAATTTAAAAACTCGATTATAAAGTGGGGGTCTAACATATGAAAAATGAGCTTTATATTAGAAAAATAATGCGAATTTTAAACTGATTAAAGGAGAACACATTCTCAACTGATAAATAGTAGCCTAGCAAGAGCTACACAAATTACAAATAATTTAGGCTTTAAAGCCTAACAAATACAAGCATCCTAGAAACTGCTAGCTGATTTATTTGGAGCATACATTTCAATAAATCTGCCTGTTAAATTTAGGAGCTTCACTGCTCGTTCACAAATATTAACCCTTAATTGATAACTTGCACAGGTTTGGCTTGTGCACTCCTTGCGTTGTTGTATAATATATGATATACAATTTATAATAGTATGAAGACTATTATCCATAGTTGAATAGATAACCAGTGTTGGTCCAACGCTTGACCAGTATTCCTACTCAAAATACTGTAGATGTCTTCAGTAGAGAAATATACCAATATCCGCCTAACTTGATCAACGCTTAGATCCTAGTTTACAGCCTCTCTCTAGTAACACAAAGTCAGCAGCAATCCCCATCTCAGCTCAGCTTCTCTTCTCAGGATCCTTGATTCTTACTCTTTAAATTTTTAAATTTTTAGGTTTTATTTGGGGAAGGCTGACCAGGGAATGGACACTTATGATATGTAAATGAAAGGAAAGGAACTAATATCAGCAAAAAAGAAGGGGGGCACCCCAGAGAAGAAAACGCTATCTCCTGTTGCCTTCAGGAAAGCCAAGAAATGGAAGGGGGTTTACATGTGTAGGGTCTTGCTCCACTATTGAGCATGTATGCAGGAAAGGGCTCGAAGTGATGAACCAAACTGAACCCATGATGAGACCAACTGACAGCGACGGGATGGTAGGTAACCAAACAACCATGCTTTAAAGTGGTCCACAAGGTGTGACTATAACTGGCTTACAGCTTCCTGGAGGGTGGTAGTAGAGTATTATATAGAATCTAATACAAACGTGTGGATAGTCCACATAGCAATTGAAACCGCTAAGGCTTGGAGGGAAGGTGGTATAGGGGAAACCAAGGACATGGAGAAGATGTCCTTAGATATGCTGAAGGGCTGTGTCTGATCATGGCGAAAGAGATGCTAAACCTCACGCAAATTGCTTTTGATGGGGGGCATTCCTCCAGGAAGTGAACAAAAGTTCCATAATGGTCACACACGACACAATATGAGTGCAAAGCATTAGAGTGCTTGGCAGTATGGTATACCCATTTCAAGCAGCGCCACACATATGAACAAATATACGGTTGAATAAGAGGGTATTGGGCATAATTCTAAATGGCTTTCTGGTTGTCGAGGGAGTAGGTGATGTCCAACATGTCCAGGTAGTTCACCCTGGCCATGACAGAGGTCCTCATGGGTATCACATTATTCAGAATGTCTTGGCCTTGTACTTCCTAGTGAACTGAGGAGTAGAGCGCCCCCTCTGGGCGGTATACCCAGTGATGCAAATTCTCCACTCAGCGCTCCACATAAAGAGGAGAATTCTTTTGAAGTGGTTTGATGTCCCATGTGGGCCATAGCAGAAGGGTGTGAGGCAAGATACTTTAACAAAGAATGGGGATGGGTGGGATTGATGAGGCCCAGGGCATGGAAAAGTTGGAGTGGGCAACGTGTGACCAATGCTGGGCTGAGAGCGTTGTGTTGGTGACTGCTGCAATCCAGGTGCCAAGGATTTTGGCGGCATGGACCTAAAAGTTAAGCAGGCCCATACCACCAATATGGAGAGGGCCAAACATGACATTCAGGCGCACTGGCGGCGGGTGGCCCAACCAAAGCCACCCTTGCAGAAGGGCGTATAATGACTCGAAAAAATAGGGGGAAAAGGCGATGGCGTGGGCCCCAAACCAAATTTTAGAAAGGAGCATAGAGTTGGGTAGCAATACCCTGTCTGTGAGGGAAGTTTGGCAGGCTCTGAGGGAAGATATGCGTTTTGTAATATTGTCTAGGATATGGTGCTCCATAACCGTTGAGGCATACCCTTCTGCCTCTAGCCATACCCCCAAATGGAGGACTGGACCAGAAATTGAGTCTTGGTACAAAGGGGAGCACAAGCGGGGCGGTGTGGGTTGGGAAGGGCAAGCGAGCCCAGGAACGAGTTGCTGAAGCAGGTAGAAAATGGGGCACTGGTGACCAGCAGGTTTGGTACTGAACAAGGTGAATTATTTCGGTTTTGGAGGCGTTAAGTGCAGCGTTACCTACCCTGGAGTAACCATTGATAGTAGCATCAAGCGCGCATTCAGTTTAGTTGCTAGACACCCCAACCACACAATCATCAGCAAACGCCAACACTGTACTGGTGCTTGGCCTTGCACATGGAAACCAGTAAGGCGGAAATTCACATTGCTTAAAAGTGGGTCAAGGCTGAAGCTATACAAGAGAGGGCTTAAGGGGTCCCCTTGGCGTAGGCCCTTTGAGGGTGAACTACATCCGTGAGGAAGCCATAGCCAAGCACACCCATGGTGGCAGATTCCTTAAGCAATAACACCCAATTAATGAATTAATGGGGGAGGTGGAACTTGTGGAGGCAGGATTTGAGGTAATCCCAGTTAACCCTATCATAAGTCTCCTGCTGGTCTAAAAAAGTGCCCCAGTAGCCGTGGATTGGCAGAAGTTGGCTACAGTATGTATGTAGTCCCAAATAGAACGTTTGGGAATAGAGCCAAATTGCTCAGGGGAAATGAGAGCAGAGGCAACTATCCCTAGGCGGTTTGTCATGATTATAGTAAAAAGTTTAGTATCTGTGTTAGTTTAGATATGGGGCGCCAGTTGGCCAATTACAGCTTATCACCTTTCTTATACAACGTGATCATGTAGGCCTCTTGTCCTCCAGGGAGGAGGCGTGTCTCCATTAGGAATTGGTTCATTGAGGCAAGCAGCAAGGGGGAAAAATATTTAAAGTATTTCTTATAGAACTCATAAGGAATCCCTTCTGGACCTGGGCATTTCCTGTATGGTGCACCATGAACGGCAGACCAGAGTTTATCATGAGAAATTAAATTCATTAACTCCAGATAATGGGTAATGGTGTGGATATGTGCACTTTCGAGAAATTTGTCAACTTTGGCCGGCTGAACTGGATTAGAGCATTACAATTTAGAGTAATAATTTTTAACTTTGATTGCTACTTTTGCTGGAGTATTTACAATGGAGTGGTCTGGCCGCCTCACCTGTGTGCAGGCCAAGCTCTTTCGTGGTGAGAAGAATTTTCGAAAAAAGTAATTGGAGCACGTGTCACCTGCTATTATATTATTTGCCTAATACTTGACACAAACTTGATGTTTTTGTTGCCTTACCAGTGCATTGAGGTGAGCAGACACCTCTGCCCACTTACGACCCCAAGCTGGGCTGTAGCTTGCTGCAGGAACATTAGATTCCAGGTGATCCACTTCTTTTAGAATGCACAAAATAACTGCCAAGGTAGCCTGAGAGAGACATGATGAAATGTGACGTGCCAGGCAGATGGTGTTCACTTTGAAGGTTGTCAAGGTAGAAAATGGGTCTGAACACAACAGTGTGGTAAATTCTAAAGCTGAGGTTTTGGTGTCCACCCACAAGGAAAACCTGGGCGACGCAATCTCAGTGGGGTGGAGTTTGCACCACTTTGGCGCCTGTGCTTCTGGATGTGACAAAGAGAAGGAAATCAATACCATCCTGTGGCTGGATAATTCGATTTTTGTTGTTGTAAAGTGGGCAATTTGAGAATGAAATTTCAATGGTGTGAGAATAAGGTCAATGCGGGACATAGACCTCAGCTGGCCATTGTGCACATGGGGATGAGAGATGTTTATGAGCAGTGGTGCATGATGTGGCAGAGTATCAAACAACCACAAAGTGGCCTTTAGCATGCAAAGTTCTACATGCCTCTGCAGGGGTGTAGGCGATGAGTGCCAGCAGTTAGTGGGTGGGTTGGTCCAGAAGCTCATGTCGCCCACCACAAATGGGTCAGGGGGAAGCTGGAGGGAATTAATGGCCGAGAAGAATTCCTGCCAAGTTTGTGCACAGGTTGGGGCGTATATGTTAATGAAGCATGCACTTTGTCATCTCACAAAAATGATACCACAAGCACATGACCATTAAGGTAAAAAATTATAGAGATAAATTTAAAATTATGGGATGCTCTAAAAAGCACCCCTCAGTGCGGCGACTAAAAGGAAAGGGAAGGGAGGAGCATGATTACCCATGTGTCCTCTGCACCGTGTGGACAGCAGATTTCCTGAATGGCCACAATGTCCATGGGTAAATTGTTTTTTAAAAAACTCAGTTTCCTAACCCAGGATGGCAAAGCCTTGAGTCCAGTGATGTTCAACATCCCTATATTAAAGGCTCCCCCATCACACCTTAGGTGCAAGGGGAAGGGCACCCATGCCCTTCAGCCTTCTGTTTTTCAGCATGTCGCTGTATGGCAGCGCAGGTATTCTGTGCTATGGAGTATGGTTCAGTATGGAATGCTTTTGTAGTGGGGTTGGCGTTAGCTTTTGCCTTCTGCTTTTTTCCAACTGTGGAACAAATTTTTGGCATTGTGTGCACCTGCGGTGCACCATCGCATGATGATATAAATTTTTGACAGGGATATTGTTGGGCGACTCAGTTTCAATCGAGGCTTGGTAGCATTGGTCAGGTGAAACTGACTTACCCACTGGGTCGTCAGCTTGGGTGGCCCAATCTGATTGGTGGAAGTATTTGTGAGCTGCTTCTGCAGTGAATGACTCAATGTCCTCCTGGAGCTGGGCAGGTGGGATCACAGATGCAGCCATGGCCGCCGCCTTGGTCACTGCTCTGTGGGCCTGCTTTGCCTTCTTACGCTTCTGCGGGGACACAGGCTTTACTTGAATGTATACCCAGGCGCACCCCATGAGAAGGCGGCGGCAGTGTCTAATGCCAGTTCATAGTGGGCATCTGCACCGCTCATTGCATATGGGACAATTTTATTTTGATTAATGCCCTTCTTGGCAGGGAAAGTATGGGCCTTATGGCAAAAACGTGACAGAAGGTGCAGATAGGAGGCGCGCTATCCACAGTGACCCAGATTGGGCGGGATTCTTGCCATCAATTTTCACACAAGCGGTGTGGGGGATTTGGGTCTTATTCTTCTGCCACCCTTGCAGATGGGGTGAGTACAGCAACTGCTTTGCCTGTGCACAGGTCTGGAATGAGCATAAAGCACTCCATCTCGAAGGATTGGATTTCTAGTTTTTGGTGAGCCCACCCTTGAGGTGGTGCTTCAGCATGGTGCGCTTAATCATTGTAGATAAGAAGTCAAAAGTTACTAAAAGTTTAAATAAGATTAGTTCAGAGAGTGCGCTTCATGTTGACTACCCATTGTCCATCTGAGAGGTCCAACACCTGCGCTTTTGCGGCTTTGTCTGCCACATTTTTGTTTTCAAACCTGATATCCAAACAACCGTGGGGCATGGTGTGCGGTGCAACGTACACTGCGTTTGGGAAATGTGTATGTACATCTCCACAAAACTTCTCTTAAAGCGCCATCTGTTGTATATCCAGGAAGACTGCACCTCGTGTTCCACTGATGACAGTGGCTGGGAGTGCAGCGTATTTATGAACTGGTTGCAGCGCACTTGCTAGGCCAAAAATTCCGGTGAAATGCTAACCACTACTTTTTTACTATTAATTTTATTTAGGCCACTGGTGTTGCCGGGGCGTCTACAAAACTTGTTTGGTGTGAGGACACTCCTGTGCCCTTAACTTTTCTTGCCCAACTGCTACCCAACATTGGGTGCACACTAATCTCCTCTATTAGACTATCAAACTTACCTAGACTTGAATCAAATATGTTGCAAAAGTGTTTGCAACGCAAGAAACTTTTTTGATCCTTACTCTTTTTCCTTCTAAAGAGTCCTCAATTAAAGCACACAACAAATATAATCCTGAAGATGAATAGAACTTAAAATTAATAATGACTTCTGCTAAAATCTGTTTTTTATTAAGTGAATTATCAGGGGAAATTTATAGAGGGAATTTGGTGCCCAACCCTTGATTGGCGCCTCAGCCTTGAGGAAGCAGCCGTTGCCATTAAATTACCCTTCATTGTCTCATCAGCGATGGTCTTCCCCATCCTGGTTAGGATTCCTTCTTCTGAAATCCTTGAGACCTAAAACAGAAAGAGTCAGAAACGTGAACCTAACGTTATCTACTCAATCCCAGCAAACTAACCATATTTGGCGAGCAACCTGCTTAGGTAATAGGACTTGTTACCCATTATGGCAGTTTGCAAACCACTGATTAATTCACTAGTTGCAGGAGTCATCACTCACCTCACAACTTGCTCCTTAAATTCCCAATAGGTTGGTAATGAAACCCGACCAATCCCGATTGGTACATCTGATAGTTAATTATCAATCAACTATCAGATGCCCCCATTTTGTCACCAACTTTTCCTGACAAGATCTTAAGCATTCACCTGGATCAATCCTCAACAGATCCAAACCAGGAGAATCACCTAAAAACCCCAAACATTATTAACCTGGAATTGGGGTCAACCATTACACAATTTACTCACTATAGGGATTTATCCCCTAGCAATCCATGGTAATCTAGCAGACTGGGAATATGGACAAAAAGCCCAACACATCCCCCCTCTTGCCTAGATTTCCAGCAAGAAAAGAATCAGGACAAGAGAATACCGCCTCAGACACCAGGTCAAATACTTCTTAGGCTCTAGTGGAGCACAGTTAATCTGTACTCAATGCTTCTCAGGACAACCTTCAGCATGTGGTTCTATTCCTCTTCCACCTCGCTACCACCTACCCAGAGTGAAGTCCTCATAACCTTCTGTCATTCTGGGCTGATCAATTTACTTTGATGATACTGATCCTAGGATTTGGGTTTCTCCCATCAGGGCATATGACCCATTGTCATATTCAAGATTCTTCTTCTGGCGTCCTTGATTTCCTGATTTTCCTCCTCATCCTTGACAGGAGATTATTGCCGTCAATGTTCATTTCATAACACAATTAAGAATGCTCAATGATATTTGCTCTTGTTTTTTTTTAATAAATTCTTGGCTCATATCATTTTTAATTCTTCTCTGGAGAGCTTATCTCATTATTTTTGAGATTAATTTCACCAAAATTAGAGCTTAATTGATTCCAGAGTGCATAATGTCAACTAGTATAAAATATCTAACACCCCCCTCTCATTTAGCTCATATGTAGTATTTAGAATCTCGGTAACAACAACTTCTTGCCAGCATGTCTGACAAGGATGTTTGGCTCTTCCAGCTGATGAGTCAATATGTGTGATGGAACCTCTTCTATGGTCCCTCTAGGACTCATACTCCCAATCGAGTACCCATGGACAGTCCTTCCATGGAATTACTAGAAATAGTATCCAAATTTAATGAAACCAGGTTAGTAAATATCTCAAATGAAAAACGACCAATCATCCCTCTGTGTCATTTACTAAGTTATATTTTGAAACTCTCCTGGATTTGGCTCCATTCGCAAATACTCCTACAATCATCATCAATCCTCCTGAAGCAATGCCCTCCACTCTCAATTGATCATTCCTTGCCGGATTGGACTTGCTTCTGGAGTTCCTTTTCTGACTTAGCCATTATTACAAACCAGCTGTTATTTTAACTGAACTAGCCATTGAAAACTACGAACAATTTGAACTCCCCTATGCATAATTGAGGACCTGATTAACCATGGCTCTATCCATAGCTCTGAACCCCTCTGATTAAAAAAAATTCTAGATTGAGACGTTGCAGCCTAAGCTCTTTGCTTTGCTGGCCAAGTTCTTTAAAGTTGGGCCATGAAGCTTCCATCCTCTCTCATCTTCCATCGCTCATTCTGCTTTCTCTTCCAAGAAGCTCATAGTCATTTTCTACAGGATGCCATTCACTCCCTGCATGACTATCTCATTTCTGGCACTTCCCATTAGTACCTTCCCTAATGTCTTTGATTGGGGGCATGATTTCGCAACCCCTTCCTAGTATCCCTTGCTTGATGCCAGCTCATATGCCCAATGTTCTTGATGAAGCCCATTGGCAAGCGCTCAAGACCAATCTTCCAGCTCTGGTGCCATATCAATATTACTTGAGGTTATTCGTTGACTGCCTCTTCTTATTCTGTTGTTTCCCTCCCCAATCCAGGGTATCACGGTTGGCAAGTACCAATATTTTCATCTCTCTTCCTCTAGTCACGTTCTCACAGGGTTAAGCCTCCACTCAACGAACTTGGCTTTGAGTAGGTCTAGCCCTCGCTAGCGTCTGATCTCACACAGATTTTGATGGTTTTTTTACTCCTACTGCATTACATCCTCCCTTCACCACGAAGAAACATAGACAGAATCATCCCTGAGTCAAGGATAACCAATAAAAAATTATAAAAATATGTCCTTTCATGTGCGCTTTTAGAAAATCTTTTACTATATTTTTATCAATCTTTTTTCTTCATTTTTATAGGGGTCATGACCTTCACTCAGTTCAGCGGTTCATCTTATTTATTTATTTCCACAAACTGGTTCCAAGGTATACTTAGACCTACCAGTTTTCTATGGTTCAGAGGTATTATTTTTTAAGACTTAACAATCTAGTTTGGCTTGGAAGTCCTTTTTTGGACTTGACCAAATTATCAGGACATAACAATCTTAATGTTTCAGCAGTCCTTTAGGAACACTTTATTCATTATTTTTTTCATCAATCCACTGCTTCAAATACTTAGCATGGACTCTAATTTACTATCCTTACATCCAAGGGGTCCTTGATTGAATAGGCGTCTGCTGCCATCTTGGCAATAATATTGAATGGACCCAACCACAATGATCTAGTATGTTTCTTCTCCCAAAATCATGTGTATTGTAATAGGTAACTCTTTCGCCTATTTAGTATTTTAATAAGGCTGGTCTGTTCTTATCATCAGTCATAAATGCATTTATCCTTTTCTACAAGGTCATATTGAATGCTTGCGATTGAATCTCAATCAGGATATTTGACAATCAGATCAGGTATTGCTCATCACTCATCCCCGATGTTGGCTCCACCACCAAATATAAACTAGCAGCAACGCGGCCTTCCTTCCATATAGTAACTCAAACGGTGATTTCCCATTGCTGTATGATGACTTATGTTATATGCAAAAGTCACCAAACTAAGGTAAGTTCCCTATGCGGAAGTTCTTCCTGTGACCAGCTTCCTCAGCATCACAGCCAGCATTTCTATTGACCCATTTTACCAGTCCATTTGTCTCCAGCCAGAAAGATACTGAAACTAATCCTCAGATCCTCATTATTTCATTTAGTTGTGGGATCACATGAGATGTTAAATTCATTCCATTATTGATCAACAAACCTGTGGGAATCTATGTCAATATACTGCTTGATCCAGGTTAAACCTTGCAGTGCTTTTAGCGTCTACTTTTACCAGACCTTTGTTTTAACACATCTCATCATATGGTCAATCGCAACTATGATGTATTTGTATCCCCCAGTACACATGGTTAATGGTCCCATCACATTGATGAAAACTGTATGCCAAGCAAATCCAGGGCGGACTATTCAGTATCCAACTTGTTCTTGTGAAGCTTGTGCAACTGGCACTCCACATAACAAGCCAGATAATGTGCTACATCATAGTTGATGGACTCCCAGTAGTTAACTGGCAAATGTGATTGGTCATCTTCCGCAGGTCTCCATGCCTGACAACCTTATGAGAAGCTTTTATAATAGCCGCTTGTTCCAACAGTTTTAAAATAGCAATTTTTTCCCATCAATCGTCTTAAAAACTTGTCCATCCATGAACTTAGTGTTTTCCAGTTACTTTTTGAAGTGCACCTTAAATTTCTTTAGGCTCATTTGCAACTTCTCCTCCAACCCATTCTCTGGAATAGCTCATCCGCTTGCTGGTATACCACTTGGACCATTGGTAACCTTGATAAGCCATCTGAATTCTGATGAGAAGCTTTAGCTCAGTGGACTATCTCATAATCGTAAGCCTGTAGCTTTAATGTCCAACAGGCCAGTCATTCATCAGTTCTCTTAAAAATGTGTAGCCAAAGCAACGAGGAGTGGTCTGTCACCACTTTGAAGTTGTAATGAGTGGGGCTCCCAAGGCCTGGCCCACCACCGGCCCTAAACATCCACCCCCATATATGGCCATACCAACTCCGGATGGTCCTGTCCTAATGGACAGCCTTGCTGGGCATATCAGGCTGAGGTGCAGTGCACTGGCCTCTGTCACCTTGGGCCCCCAGGATGAGGTGCATCCCTACGGCCTATGTCGCCATAGGCCACTATGGCTCCTTCCCCTCTCACCAGGGCAAGGCCACTCTCAAGAAGATCCCGGCGCAACCACCTCCTTCACCTCTCCCTCCTTGCACTGCCATCTGCACCCCCAACCTCGCTTTAATTAAATTAAATTAAATAAATAAGTCCAGCGAATAGCAGCCTTTATTAGGAAGTGAACCCTGAGTTGGAATAGAATTCCAAAGTGAGGTCCAACGGGGCTGACCTCACTTAGAAATACTTCCTAAAAGGCTAAATGAATTGTAGGTAATGAGGGGCGCAAAAGCCTCTGGAATTGATGGCATACGGGCAACTTGACGGAGAATTGGAGGGGAACCTCAGAACACACAAATTAATCAAATAAAAAATTAATTTAATTTTATTCTGTTATCAACCCAAATAGGAAAATCCTACTCAGAAAAACGGAATTGCAACCATCAACACACACGAATCTCATAATCCCCACCTTATGTGATTCATGTAATGATCATCAATCTTTATAGAAGTGCTTTCCATAATTACACACAGAACTGTTTACGTGCTTAAATTACTGCAAGGAATTCATGCTAAGTCACAGCATAATTTCTCTCAGCTTCTGAGAGTTACCAGATCACATACGCTACTGGATGTTCATCCTCAAGTTCATCCACTTGGCTCAAAACAGCGCCAATTACTGTTAATGAAGCATTGGTCTGTATTATAAATTCTTGATCAAAATTTGGATAATTCAAAATTGGAGAATCTATTTATACCAGAATACTCATCAAAAGAACTCTGGGCCTCTTTACTACAAATGAATCCTTTTTTGGATCCTTCTGTAAATTACATAGGAGATCAGTGATTCTTGAAAAACCCCATATGTTTCTTAGATAGTATCTGACCATTCCAAGGAACACTTGGATATCTTGGACACTTTTCAATCAGCCATTCACTCTATGGCCTCAATTTCTATGAGCTTGCAGCTGCAGTCCACTAGAGTTGATTACAAATACCAGATATTACAACTCTTTCTTGAAGAAGTGGCACTTCCTCATCTTGATCTTCAGGTTAGCCGCGAATAGTCTCTTTAAGACTTCTTCCAAGTGGTGTAAATGGTCAGTAAATGTCCTATTGAACAAATTTAATCATCCAAGTACACCAGGACTCATGAAAACTTCAGGTGATTTAATATGGCGTCTATACCCTCTGGAACGCTGCAGGCACATTACATAGACCTTGAGGCATCCTTGTCAGTTGATACAGCCCTTTCACGGTGATGATTGCGCATTTTTCCTAGTCTTCCATTTGCAAATCGATTTAGCAATATCCAGATATTAGATACATTGCAGAGAAATACTTTGCTTCTCTTAATCAATTTAGTGCATTGGCAAATTATGGTATTGGATAAAAATCCTTCTTCCTTATCTTATTCAGCCTCTGATAATCAATAACCACCCAATTAGAGCTATCCTTCTTCTTCACGATCAGGATAGGGCTCTCCCAAGGACTTGATGACGAAACTAGAAGCCCATGCATCACTATTTTACTGAAATCTTCCCCCACTACCACTTCAGCAACCTTTGACTGTCAATTGGTCTCATTCTTATTGGCAAATCTTAACCAATGCAACTTTATGAGCTACATTTCTCACATATCCAAAATTGTGATTGTCTTGAGTGAATTTTCTCCAATACTTATTAAATAATTCAAGCACCTCCACCTGCTGTCTGTTTAACAGACCAGCGAGTTGCTCTTGATTAACTAATAGATTGAATTTTTTGATCACCCCTACCAGTAATCCCAATTCATTAAGGGTTTAATATTGTGTAATTTACTCAATTCTGCTGTTAGGAATAGATTAACCAACGTGATGCTCTGATTCTTCTAATCTTCATCAGCTTTTCACTTAAATTCGCCAGGAGAACTTAAATTTCTCTATGGCCTGGCATAATTATTCCAGGAGCCACCCAATGCTCTACTCTGGACTTCTTTCAAGGGCTTCCAACCTCTCCATACATCAGCTCAGGTCTCTAATGTCAACCCCATGTTAACTATGATCTGTGATCCTGGCATTATGGTCCTCAAATTCTTTATCCTCAACGGAATTCTCAATTTTCCAGAAAAATTGTCAGCATTTCTCGTCGCTTTTGTTCAACTGATTTGTAATAAATTGAGACAATGTCATCATTGTAGATCATATTGATGAAGTTATATCTCCTCTTCAGTGGAGCTTCCTCATCTTTATGATAAACCAATGTAGCGTCTGACCCAATAAGGTCATCAAATTATCCTCAAAGTTACATTTAACTCCATAATTTCATAGAAACTATGTCCTGATCAGAATATCATAATTTTAATTGGCTAAAACTATTTCTTGGTTGGATACCACTAAGTATCAAAACGTAGTAGTAGAGCACTATACACTTCACAGGAGATAGTGGTACTTGGCCCAGCTGTCCCACATTCTTTCTTTTTTCGTATTAGTGGTGTCCAACCCAAAAGGGGAAGCCGCCACGCATCTAACCCCCACATTCTTTCTTGTGTTATAACTTTGGCAATATCACCATCTTCTTCACCAGCTTAGTTGAGACAATATTGATAGGCGCTCCACTGTCAACTATCACCTTCACCAATACTTATTCAACTTGAGGAGTAATTACAGGAGTCATCTCTGAAATGGCTGTGAATGTGGTCAGCATATTTTTAGAATAGTCGCCTTAAAATGAATTGAGTTCTTGGGGTCCTCTCTTCAGTGTCAGTCGCCGCATAGGGCTCACATTCACATTTATGAGTCTTCAACTCCTTAAATTGCTTGATCAGTTACTCTATATCTGCGCTGAAAGTCTTTAATAATATGAAATCCACTTCACATTCTGTTTTCAATAATAAACCTTCTACAATAAAACTATTTCCTCTTTTTAATGACGTTAATTTTCCTAGTAGCCCATTGCCAAAACTAGAGACATCTTTAACATCTTCAT
The DNA here is from genome assembly GCA_022478985.1 of Massospora cicadina. Classification (NCBI taxonomy): domain Eukaryota; kingdom Fungi; phylum Entomophthoromycota; class Entomophthoromycetes; order Entomophthorales; family Entomophthoraceae; genus Massospora; species Massospora cicadina. The sequence goes on from JAKSZP010012303.1 coordinate 44,921, forward strand.
CGATCTTAGTAATTCTCTACTCCAAGGCAGCAAATACTTGATGATCTGCAGAATTTAGGGCATTTATATTGATGGTTGCCAACTCCGTCCGTAATTTTTTAACTCATCCTTGTACAACATCTTGTCCTAGTGTATCTTACTCAATTACAACCCATGTAGTGAGCACCAATTTTTAAAATTTAGGAGCTTCTCTGCTCTTTCACAAATAATAACCCCTAAATGATAACTTGCACAGGTTTTATTTGTGCACTCCTTGCGTTATTGGATATTTTTATATGATATAAAATTGATAATAGTATGAAGAAGGATTTTCTTTAGCTTCAATTGACTAAATTGAAGCCAAATTTTAAGTTTTTTTTCGTAAAAAAATAAAAAATAGCTTCTTTAATTGAGCAATTTAATCAAAATGTTGATGCAATTGACACCTGCTGCTCCAGATTAGGGTTGTGGTGCACCGCCTTCTGGCGTCCTTTAGCCACCACCAAAGCATGTCCAGGCTGGCTCTGCTAGCCCTCCCAATGCCACCAAGCATTACATCCCACCTCAGGACTTAGCCCACCATCTCACATGCACACAGGCGGTGCTTCATAAACCTTTGGTGCTCCCTCAAAGCAACCTGCGGTTTAGCCTCTGGGTCAAATATGGGAATTTTTTCCCATAAGCAAGCAAGGCCATCATTGAGATGGCCATGACAGTTTTCAAACCCACTGGATAATTGATTTTCGCTCATTCAAGAGCTATTTTGACCTCAGTTTTGATCTGAGACTGACACAGCGGCAGCATCTAAGCTTCCTATCATTTATAAAAATATCCCTATTTCCTGTTTTCATGCAGTTCCCAGATGAGTCCACTATGGTGGTCCAGTTCACCAGGTTGCCATTCCACCTTTCCCCCAAACGCCTCCATCATGAGCTCGCAGAGGGTTTGGCCATTTATGGTGCAGACACCATGATGCGGTTCATGGTTCCAAATGGAGCAGATCGTTTGGCAGGGCCATGCACCTTTGTGACAATCCACCCATTTCATCATGACACCCATCTCATGATTCCCCCTCGCACAGTTATTAGATCTGCCCCTGATCACCCATTCTGTGTGCACGTTGAAAACAGCTACGCCATTTGTCTCTTGTACTTCAAGCTTGATCACTTAAAGCACAAGTGCCCTATGGCTTCTGCCTCCGCTGCTTCCATGTTCACCCCTCCAGCATTGGCTCTGCCGCTGCGCCCAAATTTTTCGAGTGGGGCTCGATTTTCCAGCCCCCCCAACCTCAGCAAATTTTGGTGTGGCTTCCAAAATTGCAGCCAATCAAAAATTTAATTTTTTTTTAAAAATTCAGTCAAGTTATGGCAACCTTAGCCAATGGATGAAACAGTTTCATATGGGCTGCCATGGTTGACAGTTTACACCCAATCAGGTGCAGCCAACTTGCCAACTCTGGTGGCTGAGCCAGCATTAGCCAAGTTGAATCTTTCAAGTGTCTTGATTGGATTGATGAAAATGATCCGTTGTATAACGTTAAACTAAAATTTTGCGTTGGAGGAGTTATTTGTCAATCCTCCCAAATCGCACCCCCACCATTTTTGTCCTAATAATAGCTATCCCATCTATAAACTTATAAAGAAATGGCAGTCAAGCTGCTGCAGTTCCTGCCAACACCCTACTACACCAGCAACTCCTTGGGACAATGGAACCCCTGATTGAGGGTATTCCTATTCCCAATTTCCCTAATGATTTTGAGGAGGATGCAAAGTATATAATTAAGGAGCTCGCTTTTGGTGCAATCCACGCTTGCACTGATGAAGCACAAACTTCTCTTTTTGACCCCAATTATCCTGAAACCTGCCGTTGCATCAGGTCACTTACTTGTGTGCCTATTCTCATCACTTTTGCTGAGCATCAACTTGCTCAATACATTGAGGCGATGGACACTGCCAGCCTCATTACCAAAGAAAACCAACGTCTATATCTCATTATGCCATATATTGCTGATGCTCCCACCCCAATGCTGTATGCCATGGTCCATCAGCTAAAGCGGGCGCCAGACAAAAGTTTCCCCAAAGTTTCCTCCCCTTCTGATATGGCTTCCTAGACTATTAGCTGAGGTGCCATATTAGGATTTTTATTCTATAAATACCATTATTTGGCCCATTTGCAAATAAAGATGCGTGGCAGCTCCCCCTTTTAGGTTGGGCACCACTAGTGCTTAAAAAGATAATGGTATGAAGACTATTATCCATAGTTGAATAGATAACCAATGTTGGTCCAATTCTTGACTGTATTTATCCTCAAAATACTCTAGATATCTTCAGTAGGTATTTTTACTTAACCATCTAACTTGATCCACGCTCAGATCCTAGTTTACGGCCTCTCTCTGGTAACACAAAGTCAGCAGCAATTCCCATCTCAGCTCAGCTTCTATTATCAGGATCCTCTATCCTTACTCTTTATCCTTCTAAAGAGTCCCCAATTAAAGTACACAACAAATATAATCGTGAATTTGAGTATAACTTAAAACTAATAATGAATTCTGCCAAAGTCTGTTTTTTTAGTACTAGATGGTCCCAAAGTCTGTTTTTTATAATGTGAATTATCAGGGGAATTTATAGAGATAATTTGGCATCCAACCCTCAGTTGGTGCTTCAGCCTTGAAACGGCGGTTGTTGTCATTAAATTACTCTTAATTGTCTCATCAGCGATGGTCTTTTCCATCCTGGTTAGGATTCCTTCATTGGACATTCTTGAGACCAAAGATGGAAAGAGTCAAAAACGTGTCCCTGACATTTTCTACTTGATCCCAGCAAACCAACTATATCTGGTGAGCGACCTGCTTAGGTAATGGGACTTGTTACCCATTATGGCATTTTGCAAACCAACTGATTGATTAACTAGTTGCAGGAAGCATCACACGCCTCACAACTTGTTCCTTAAATTCCCAATTGGTCAGTGATGAAACCTGACCAATCCCAATTGGTACAACTGATAATTAATCATTGATCAACTATCAGATGCCCCCATTTTGTTGGCAACTCTGCCCAACGAGATCTTAAGCGTTCACACAGATTTATCCTCAATGGATTTAACCAGTCAAGTTACCTAAAATCCCTTAAACATTATTAATTCAATATCAGAGTTAACTGATTTCCAATTCACTCACTATATAAAAATTCCCTAGCGATCCATGGTAATCTAGACGGCTGGAAAAGTGGACAATAATCCCAAAACTTCCATAAGATTAAAGTTTCATTTAAACATATCAAACATGCTTTAACTTTACAATCAAGTATTATCAGAGAATAGGATTGTAATTGTCGCTGTAAAATTTTTTTCCTAAGTCCCAACCTTAGTAAAACCATGTACAATTGATAATCATTACATCTCCCCTCTTAAGCAGGAATCCTGGCGCATGCAAACCAGGAACAGTAAGGCGAATTATTGCAATTAAGTGATCTTCTCTAATGGGTTTCTTTATGAAATGTGAGCTTGAAGGCAATTAAATGGAATTATGGGTTCCTGGAAAGCATCAAAGTTCCCACTGGAGGTCTGTGGTTGATGTAAGAGGCCTCAATTGTTAGCAGTCCAATTATTACCCCCAGACTTCCCATCCTGCTCACTGGCTAGCCAACAAAAATAGCGAAAAGGCATGAGGGTCTAAGGAAAAGTTTGGGACATTACCACCGGAATATCTTTATAGCTTCCAGGTAAACACAACTTATCATTTTAAGAACAATTTAAATTAATGTAACAGAAAAGTTCCCTGACTTTCTCGCTATTTGATATAATGCAAACTTAAGCTGAAATTGAGTTACCTAAAATGTACAGCTGATAGATGTTTCAAAAACCTGAATTATACAGTGCAAACAATACTAAAAAGGTAAGTTCAAATCCATCCAAGTTTGGGCATTCCAAAAAAATCACATGCAAAGAAATAAAAAGGACAAAATATACCCAACAGGATGAGGTGAAGTGGATGTTCATATGCAGCCATCCTTTGACACCTAGTGTGTTTCATAGGACTCTTCTTGAATGGTGCATAGCCAACCCTGACTATAACGCAGGCCAAGGTACGGCAGGCAATCATGCCACGCCTGCCTCTAGCCTTCCGTGTCTGCCACTAAATGGGCATATGACCTTATAGCATCTTAGGGTCCCTTTTTAAAGAGGGTTACAGGCATCCATGGGTCTAGGTCACTCTAGTTTATTCTGTTGTGATATAATGATCATGATGTGCAAAAGCCAACGTGGCATCCCAGAAATTAAATTTTATCCTCAAACATCACTATACAAGATGAATTAATTTAAAATAAAGCTAATAAAGTGACTTACAAGCGGGGGTCTGGCATATATAAAATGGCTTTTTAGAAAAATAGTGATAGTGTTGGTCGAGAAAAGGGGAACACACCCTCAACTGATAGATATTGGTCCAGAAATAGCTACACAAACTACAATTTTTTGGACATTTAAGCCTAAAAAATGCTGGCTTAACAGCATCTGCTAGCTGGTGTATTAGGATCTTAAATAATACTACTGCTAGAAGGATATATAACATATTTAAAATTATCCCAATTTGCTTTGACTTGACAATTAAGTCTTGTTGTAGATGGGATTGAAACCGTCGTTGTAACATACTTAAGTCCCAACATTAAGAAATACCATGTGCAATTGCCATTTGTTACACACTGAAACACTGTGAATTATCATACTTTCAGGGGTATTCTGTTGTTTCTTTGCTGCCTCCACTACTAAATAATTAAATTTATTGTAAGTAAGTTGACTCTTTTTTGTTTGAATTTCAAAGCAAAGGCACATTAAAATATTTTAACAAGAAAGTCTTAGAAAAAACTCTAGGTTAATTAATATATCTTTTCTAATTGACCTCTTTTTACGAACACCATGGGTTGAGGGTAAGGAGTGCTGGGCCTTGCTGAGGCGATGATATGGAATTTGCAAATAGATTTTGCTACTACCGGTTTACAAGGGGCATTGTGATAGGTTAAATTGATGGTGGAACTTTTTAATTTAAATTGTGATTATTTGCATCCATTTGCAAATTTTTTGGCTTCATATTAGCGATCTAAATCCAACTTTTGATTAATTGGTATACTATGAGTATGCAAATTTTGCTTTGATTCCAACTTTATCCAGCAAACTTAACTTTGACAATGGTTTAGGCTTAGGAGGTAAAAGCGATCCTCAACATGGACCACCCCTCCTTCCTCATGCCAGATTTATTCCATGTTCAGCCACTTTTGGCATGGTGAGAGTGGCTAATCAAGGGAATTTCACCTTCAAGAGATTCAGTCTAACAAACTGGATAAACCGTCAGGTCATTCTCAACTCAAGCCCAAAAGGAGAGTCAGGAACCAATGCAATTATGGCATGGGGATTAGCTGTACGATCTCCATGTGATGAAGAGCAATAGTTGCAATTGCTTGAATTCTTGCACAGTGCTAGGCGCCATGTGAACAAAAAAATCAATAATGGGACCCCCATATAAGATAATACCAGCCAGAAACTCCTCATAAAGTTGCTGTGGGGAGGTGATTAGGCAGACCCTTTGAACTTTATGACCCTTGTGTCACGAAATCAACCCTGGGCTCCACTAGTGTGCCAGGCCAACCAGTATGAAGACTGGTGGCCCTTTGCTGTTTCTCCTTCATTAACGTACTAACCCCTACAAACCCTGCGTCCAACCCACCAACTAACCACCAACGGCTTCACCTTTAGCCCCAGGAATCCTGGCATGTGCCCCGGCAAGTCCTGCCCCTTCCTTGGTGGCTCAGGCACTTCTGCACCGCCCCATCCTTGCAACCCTTCACCAACCCATCTGGGCATGCCCCGGAATGTCCAACCCTTCTTGGGCGGCTATGGCACCTCCCATGATGCACCCCGCTAGGGTTGGTGGCTATGCAGCTCATCCGCTGGTAGCCAGCTGGTCAGGTTCCCACCGGTTCCTCATAAGGAGGAGGCTTAGGAGCTGGTAGTGCCAGCCACTCCAGGCATGATTATCCGCGCCTATTGGGGATCCCCTATCCTTTCTACTTCTACCCCACAGGGTATTAGCCACTATAAAGTAAAAGTAAGAATGGTTCAAGAGAGATGTTTATTATGAGGGAATGAACGACTATTTATACTACTTTCAGGGCTACTTTTCCAAGTACTCTTTGGCCAATAAACTACCAGAAAACCCATCAGCCTCTTGATTCCAAACCTCTATCAGATCATAAAATTTATTCATTCATACTCATAGCAATTCCCTCCAGATCTGCTCATCTGATCACCAAATAATAAATCAGATCAATCCATCCTCAGCATAAGTCGCTGGTCAATCATATATAAATTTGTATATAAATAGACTTTGAGCATCCTCAGCATGAGTCACTGGTGCTCCAAATTAGTTGGCAGAACCATTTTCAGATAATTCATAATGGATTCATTGGCTTTCCACTGGAAACTCCCACGACAATCTTTAGATGGCATTTTTGCAGTGAACGCAGCTTCCGCCAAACCTAAACTTGATCAAATATATAACATTAAATAGTATCAAACTATGCTATTATCCAGCAATTACGCCTAACTAACTGAAACCCCTAATTTGGAGACTATCAAAAGGATTCATCTGGTTAAAATCCCAACACCATTTCATGTCCAAGGGTAGCTGAGTACAGGTAATGGGTAACAATGTATTTTATAAAGTAATGAGCCTGGATGGATGCTGCCACAATTTTCTTGGAAAGTAAAGCCCAAGTCAAAGTAGCCTTTGAATGGGTGGAAATTTAAAACTTGGAGGAAGAAATTGCTTCCGTTGCTAATTACATAGATTTGTCAATATGAACAAGGGAAAAACTGTTCATACTCCATCAGGAAGGCAAAATTCGTTGGCTGATTAAAGTAGTTCAGTGTTACTAAATTTAATAGGGTGTGTTCAGGCGAGATGGAGTTCCAAGTCCTTGGCAGAAACAAGTAGTTCTAATATGCTAGAATTGCTGTCTGATCCAGCCTGTTGGATTCTAGGTTTTTTGTATGCTTGCTGGTGCGTTTTTCACCTAAATTACAGGAATTTTTCTCGCAGGAGAAGTGATATTCTCTAATGATGGAATATTTGATTCAGGGGGATGTTTTGCACTTATATTAAAAATAGTAAAACCCTAATAATAATGAAAAGTTGATTTTTAAATATTTTATTGGTTGTAGCGAGGGGGTAGAAAGTGAACTCCAATATGATCTTGCTGCTTAGTATTTAATTGTGTCAAGGCTCAAAGTTTGGATCAGCTAGTAATGTCCAAATTAGGGAACATGGGACTCAACCTATCGGAGCTCTCAAGTCTTACTTTGTTTTAATGGAACAACTGATGTTAGGTCGATACTGGGTAGGACTAGTCCATTCAGCAAAGACTTAGTATATTTAACCATATCAATGGGTGAGAAAATATCTTCACCTTGTGGGATCCCCTCCACCCCTATAAAGGGGGTGATCTCTGCCTAAGCGTTTGAACTGAATTGTTGAGGGGGCAGGGAGGAGCCTTTGTAAAACTTTCCGTATTCAGCTGCAGTTTCTGCACATATCAATTTCTAAGAGCTAGACGATTTGGCTTTCAATTTCTGGAATAGAATTGCCCAAATTTGAGGGTTATCACTAAGAATGGCCAGGGTCTTTTGGCCGGTTTCATCCTTATTATAAACTGAAGAACTCTTATCACAATAATGGACTTGTAATTGTCTGACACAGCCCTTGCACATTTGGATGGCAAACTAGAAATGCTCAATGGTGCCAGCCCTGTCATGGCTTGATGACATGATTAAGGATACCAACTGTAAGGATAAAGCTGGTCGTCATATGGCCAAAAAGATTAAGTTAGTAGGCCTTTCTGACCTCAAACATACTCTGGACCAACGCTGGGTTCAGGTGAGATATTCCCAGGTTGGCCCTGGGATGTGCGTGATGCTTGGCCCTGCATTACAACAAGGGCGTTAAAATGCACCAGCTATATCACAAATAGCAACAGTTCAATTCAGTTTCTCAGCAGATGGGGTTTTGTAACATGTTCAATTTTTGTGTTGAAAATTTGGTTGGCTTCGTTTACAATCAATAATATAGTTTGGCTAATCTTGAGATACAGTACTATGCTGATGGTAGGGTGCACCTATTGGGTCGCTTATGCTTAGCACCATTTCCCCTGATTGAGAATTCACCCCCTATTGTTTAAATATGTTTCTTTGAGACCAACTTTCCTCATTGGCCGTCTACCTTAATGTAATTTCCCCATTAGATTACATTTTTTAAATATTGTTCATTGGGCGACCTGTGCGCAGACCTCCTCAGGAAGGTCTATAACAACGGTGGCCATTTTATCTCGAAAAATTATCTAATAAATCTGGTGCACTGCTGGGCCCCCTGGTCCCCTCGAGACTGAAGCACCCAAGCACTCCAGCACAGATTTCCGCTTGGGTTTAGACTCCCCTTTGGGGTCCACCCAAGTGTTGTTTTTTATTTGTTACCAGCTATACACCACGTTGTGCACCCTTGCCCTGTGTTACTTTGGCTTTGGCACCCTCCACATGTCCTGTATACCATTAATCTAATGACTGGTTCCCTGGCAGTGTGGCTGTGCATCTTGCACCACCTTGCTTGAAATGGGAACGTTACAGACACTCGCTTTACATTAGACAACCAACCTGGTTTTTAAATGCACTAGTTTTATCCATGTGGGACTTTTGCAAAGTGTGAATTGGGTGTGCCAGCTGTTGGCCATGGCTGCAGTTGGGCTCACCACCGTTTTCTCATTTTTGCCAATAGTTGGTGCATCTCAGCGTTATTCTTGCTACTACAACTGGGAAGTACCCACCCTTCTTGTTTGTATTAAATGATTAGGAAGTTTTGCAATCCAAGTGTTGTGATTCCCCAACTTTCCCACAAAATTAACAAAAATATAATTAATATGAATTTTTTCTCAGCACTGCATTTGGATGGTTCAGACGGATCATTGACAAAGGGCCTGGTGGTAATGGCCTTGTATAACGATGAACAACCCGCCACCAAAATGTGTATGGGGTCATTCACGTTCCAAAAGGCGTTTTATAACGCTAATTTCTTATATAAAAACGAGCCAAATATAATCTCTTGTGGCTCTAACTTGGAACCTATTTCAGTATACCAGATCACACCAGAGAACCTGCGCTTGACCCCTACCATAATCCTCAAAGCACAGGAGGTGGAAAAGGAGTTATTTCTTCAATATAAAAATGGTTATGCAATTGCTGAAGATATGGTGGGATATTTGGCCTCAGTAGTAAGAGTGGCCAACTATTACTCTCCTATGATGCGAAAACATACCCTGGAGGCATGTTTATGCCTGATGGAGAGTTTTATTGGGAGGTGTTGGCGTTTTATGCTATAGATAAATATCATTTGGGTTATTTTTATTGACTGCTACCCTTTCATCCCCTTAAGGAAAATCAGCTCAACGATATTGATGGATACAGGAGCCTCTGAGAACTTTATTGACCATGACCTAGCCGACTACCTTGAGCTAAGTTACTTGCCAGGTGGTATGCTTAGGGGAAAGCTTCCCAAGGTATTACCATGCTGAAAGTTCTGGGGTTAGTGGATTATCAAGCTGACAAATACCATTTGGATGAACGCTTTTTAGCTATCAAAAACCTTCTGTACCCCATTATTTTGGGAGTAGAGTGTTGGAGAAATTTTGATATCAGAATCAATTTGAAAGACAATACTTTATCCTTAACGTTGAAAAAGGGCATGTATTAGTTTTCCCTTTGGCTGAAGCATAATTTCAGGGCGATCTGACCAATTCCCAGTAGCCACACTTACAGTCTTTCTCCATTGCTGAAGCCCACTCTGGAGGTACCCTTACCTTCCTGTTTGGAGGGGCTGTAATCTTTGTTTGATGCAGCTTCAGCCAATACCCTAACAGCTCATTCAGAGTTTAATTGTGAGTTCAAGCTCACATTTTGCTGGTGCGTATATATTATCCCATTTGCCATTTGACTGTTTGGGAAGAAGTGGCTAAAGTTGTTTAGGTTAAGGAGCAATTAGCTTGATGTGCGATATTTCAGCATACCTCCCCAGTATGCTCCCCACTTCTCTTTGTGGATAATGCTGACGGTACCTTATGCCTATGCATAGATTATGGGAACCTAAACAGTGTCACTGTAGTAGATTTACATCCCATCCCTATGGATTCACAGATTTCACGCTATGTGAAAAAGGCGAAAGTCTTCTCCAAACTGGATTGCCTAAATGCGTTCAATCAGATCCGGATTAAGAAGGGCCAGGAGTGGTTGACTGCATTCTGTACCAGAAATTTTTTTTTCAATTTCGGGTTATGCCATTTGGGCTTAAAAATGCCCCTGCTATCTTTCAACGTCATATTGGTGCGTCTTTGGGGACCTGCTGGGTGTATACGCGGTGGCCTACATGGATGATATTCTGGTGTTTTCCCCTTATCATGAGTCCCATGCAATATACCTTCAGCAAGTGGTGTAGAGGTTAAAGGCAACCAGCCTTACGCTGAAGATCAGCAAGTGTGGATTTTTCACGTCCCTGGTTACCTTTCTGGGCAACATCATGTTTGACCATGGCCACATGATAACTTCAGACAAGGAGAAGGCGATTAGTGAGTGGCTCACTCAAACTTTGGTCAAGGAATTGAAGAGTTTTTTGGGGATGTATACATTCCTCAAGGAATTCACGCCGAATCTTTCTGAAGTGGAAGTGCCCTTGTATAAGGTGAGTGGGGCAAAAGTGCTTCAGTGGTTTCCCGTTTTGGTGGATGCTTTCCAAGCAGTAAAGTTCACCCTATTGTCCACGTCCGTCCTTCGCCATGTAAAGCTGAAAAGGAGTTCATTATGTCTACTGATGCCTCCAACTTCACCATAGAGGCTGCCTTATTACAAGTTGGCGAAGATGGAATAGAGCATCTGGTGGGATATTTTTCTAAGAAGATGTCACTGCCTGAGTTAAACTAAGCCTTTTATGACAAAGAGAGGATGGGCAGTGGTGGAGGCGTTGACTTATTGGCATCATCACCTGCATGACTTTTCCCAACCTTTCCATATACGTACAGATCACTGTGCCTTGATGTACTACCATGAACCTCATGTCTTAACCCCACGGTAAACCTGCTGGCATGAGACCCTTGTCCAATGTACATTTTATGAGTTCACCAAAGGCAAGGAGAATTGGTTGGTAGATGCTTTGAGTCATAATCCTGCATTAGTTTTCGATCCAAGGGAGATAGAGGTTCATAACACACTGTTGATGGTTTCGCCAGATAAGATTGTGTCTCAACTTCCAACTTCCATGACCAACAGGACTGCGCTTGCACCTCTTGAAAATGAGGAGAAATACAGTATGTCAGAAAGGTAGTCATTTCTCAGTTGTTATCAGCCTAATATGCTATGGTCTTTATTAAGAGCTCACTGAATCAGGAGGATCTACTTGGGGTTATCACGTAAAGGATGAGATGGTGTGGTTACAGGGGTGCCTATGGGTTCCCGCTGGACCACTTTGCCTGGAAATCATCTGGGACCATCATGATGGAATTACCGTTGGTCATCCTGGGAAAACAAAGACTTTGGAGCTAATTTGACGCAAATACAATTGAAAGGGATTAACCACTCAGGTGAGTAGGCATTGTAAAGAGTGCCTGATATGCAATCAAATGAAACCAAACTGACAACCACTAGCAGGGTTGTTGGTACCAGCAAAAAGGCTGAAGGGCCCTGGACTTCCCTATTGATGGATTCCATTGTGGAATTATATTTTTCTGATGGATATGATGCCATCATGATAGTGGTGGACCATTTTACAAAGTTTGCCCACTCTATTCCTTTCAGAACTACAATAACCGCAGCTGAGATGGCTAGGCTCTTCGTCACTCATGTGTTTGCGCTTCCCGGGGCCCCTCAAGAAATTATTAGTGACCAGGGACCCAGTTTATATCTGTCTTTTGAAAGAGTTGTGTAAGACTCTTCAGATTCGCCTCTGCCGTTCAACTGCCTATCACCCCCAATCAGATGGGCAGACCAAACGAGGAAACCAGTGCTTAGAACGGTTTATGCAGTGTTACACCGCTGCAGATCATTCAGATTGGGCTTCTAACCTTCACATGGCCCAGTTTAGCTACAACAATACCTTGCACTCTTTGATCGGCTGTTCCCTATTTTTCGCCAACCATGATTTTAAACCCAGCTTCAACATGGAGCACAGCTGTGGATCTAAAGTTGAAGCGGTGGTGGACTTTGGTAAGACTATCAAGAAAGTACACCCAGGGGGTTTCCAAAAGTTTGGAGGCGGTAATGCAAGTATATAAGGAGAATGCTGATGGTAAGAGACGAGTTAGTCCAGCGTACAAAGAAGGGGATCTCGTGATGCTTGATGCTCAAAGATTCCTATTAAGCAGCCATGCAAAAAGATGGGACTGAAGAGGATTGGCCCTTACCTCGTTGTTAAAAAGGTGGTCATGCTTCATATCAGTAAGATCTTCCATCTTCATTTCAGATCTTTCTGTCTTGCATGAGAGCAAATTGACACTGTTTGAGGGCCCCCACCAGAGACTCCCAAGGCTTATCTCGTGGATGGGGCGCCAAAGTGAGAAATGGAAGAAAAAGTAGTCTCCCTCCGAGTAAAAAGAAGGCTTGAGTACCTGGTATCCTGGAAGGGATTTGATGCATTGAAAAACAGTTAGGTACCAGCACACGACTGCACACATGCTCAAGACCTGATTGAGGTTTTCCACAAGCCTTTTCCTCAGGCTTCTAAATCTCAGTCAAAGCAAACTGTTGCCACAATTAAGTTGGCCCCAGCCCACAAGAACTTTTCCCTGGCGCAAGTCCCTGGAGGGGGTGGAGCCCCAAAGGGAGGAGAGGGTAATGTCATGGCTTAAAGAAGACATCATAATGGGACAAACGTTAAGGACAAAGCTGCATGTCAGGAGGCCAAAAAGGTGAAGCTGGCATGCCTCCCTGACCTCAAGCATACTTTAGATCAACACTGGGTTAAGGCGAGGTATGCCAGGTTGGTCCTAGGGATGCAAGAGAAGTTGAGCACTGTATAACAGCAGGTGCGTTAAAATGTTTTAGCTTTGCAATTAATTAAAACAGTTCGCTTTGATTTCTCAGTGAATGAGGTCCTAAACCCATTTGGTTTTCGAAATTTTAAGCTCAGCTCGGCCTCTCCTACAATCAATAACCCAAGTTCAGTCGATTACCAAGTATAATTTAGTGTTTGATGGAAGCGTACGCCTATTGGTGCACCTCATCTTAAACCTACTTCCATTAATTGATTGTTTTCCCAATTTCCCTTGAATATTTTTCCGTGAGACCAATCTCTCTCATTGGTCACTTCCCTCATAATAAACCCCTTCGCTAGTACACCTTTTTTATATATGTTAGCTCAGACGATCCTGTGCACGGACCTCTTTAATGAGGTCTCATGGAATATTAATCATTTAATGTAACTACTATTAATCTCTCTACCCATTCACAGTTGGGCCGCTCGGGTTCCCTACAACCTGGGTCGCCTATACATTCCCACTCTGAGCACCGCGTTGTTCCATTTTGGTTCTTCCCTCTAATGATAATCATCCTCAACCTAAGTTATTACAGCTCAAGCACCATATGCGGGGCTCTAGTAACTTTGCTACCAACTATTAGTTCCCTGGCTTTGGCCTGTGCATAATGCACTACCACTATGGGAACAGGAGAGTTATAGAAACTCTTCTTATAGTTTCGCCGCTGCCCAACATGGGATCAGCCAGTGGAGAATCTGAGGACATTGAGGAGCAAACGGTGGAGGTAGGCGTAGGTTTAGTTAGACTTTTTACTTTTTGATCAAATCACTCAGAAGTTACAACGACTGGAAGATAAAACTTTGCTTCTAGTATCCTGATATGTAGTCTTGTCATATTTCCAAAAACTCATTAAAGTCTGCATATAATGGATACAATCTTACATCCCACTTTCATCATCCAAGTACCACAAGCAATGAGTGGGATTATAGAGATAAAGTATCATTTAATATACTCAAATAACCCATTTTTAAAGTAAATGAGGTGAGTTGACCTTGGGACAGATATACCACGCTGAGTTTTTTTAGCCCGTTCTGGTTTCAAACCTGATTTTAATCAAAACCTAACCCAGAGCGGAGCAGGAACCACCCAGATATGCTACCACTCCTCATCTAACCTATTAAGAATAAAATTATCTCTGGTTTACTTTATAGTATAAATTTATAGAACATCCGTTGAGCCTTTTAGCACTTCTACATCTGTTACGTTGTTGAAATCCTGTAGATAAGCACCCGCAAGCAGCTCCTTACCAGGGCTTTGACAATGTGGTGTTCACTACAGGGACTACCTGTACACAACATACTTAACTATAACCAAGATGATAGATGCCCATGTCACTAGCATCGCTGGATGGATAAGAAATGGGGATGGTGAAGAGTATGATCAGATGGATAGCTCCCTATTATCACATTTGGAGATGAACAATTTGACCGCGTGATTAGAGTCCCAATGGATTACCTGGCTGGCTACTGAAGTTGTTAGAGACCTGACTCATGGCATACTGAACCCTGGGCTATTTTTTTCCCATGAGAAAGTACCTCAGTGGAAGTCCCCTTATGTTCCTCTATGATACCTGAACCCTCCTGTACACTTATAGTCAAAAACACAAAATTGACTACGTATGTCTGCAATTTTGAACATTAGCTATTTTTCACATGTTTTACCTTTTAAAAGTACACCATGAGTAATTGAAACACCACCTGGTGCATTATGATGTACAGAGACTAGCTTATGACAATCTTCATAACTTGGCCTCTAAAAGTATAGGAAAAGCGAAATTTTGCGTGAAAGCTAACTGCAGATTTAAGATCAACTACGTGACCAAATTAAAACAATCGATACTGGCGTAGTAAAGTATGTGGAAAGCCATGGTGATCCTTTTGTGAAGAGTTGGATGTGTCCACCGCTAAGACTTGCACTAAACTTGAAGAGTTTGCAAAGGAACTTACAAAGTATGAGGAGCAAAATCACAGTGAGCTATTGTCCCAAGATTCAACTTAGCAGGGTGATGAACAAAGAATAGCCGCTTTAAGACAACAATTAGCCAAAAGCTTGTCACACATTAAAGAGCTCTAATGGCGTCCATTGCAAGAGATCCATGGCTTCACTCCCGCTTTAAAAGCCAAGATTGCTCAGTTATAGAAGGAGTTAAAACTGAAGGTTAATTAAAAATGTCTAGTATTTGGCTTGACGGGTCAGTGTTTTGAAAAGGAATCTCAGGGTGTCAAGACCACCATTTAAGGGGATAACTTACTAGAATATAAATACTTTAGAATGACTTAAGCTGAGAGTTACTACAAACTGGTCAAGGTTGACCTGCATCAAAAGGATCCCACCCTCCTGATGATGAGGGTGTAAGCAAATAAAGTGGAGCTTAAAAATCATGTTAAGGTGGTTGAAGTTGATCAACAAAGCCTTAATTCTCTTTTTTCAACCTTTATTTAGACTAACGGACTTGGGACCCAGTTTGATGAACTTGAGGCTCACAAAATTTTTATAGAGGCTAGAATGTCTCTATGAAAATCTGCCTCTCAAAAGCCCCCTGAAGCCCTGGAAACCAGGCTCAACGCCATTCAAGAGCAAAAATGATCGGCTTCCTTGCTCTTTTAAACATATGGACATTCGCTCAGAGACTACGGGACACAATACTACTGCTGTCTATGCCCTCACTGGAAGTGAACTCGTTCTTTTTAAACCCACTTTTATAGGGCTAGTTTGTCCCAGTAGAGGGTAGAATTGCGTCGCTTCTATACGACTATGGATCATCCATGAAAGGAGCGACTGATCACCAGAAGGTCAAACACAACCTCTCCTGCCTAAGTCGCATGGTCCGGGAAGTAATGGTTCCCCATATGGATACTCTTAGTACTTGTGCTGAGGTAAGGAGGCACTTATTGAAAGTTTGGCTCGTAACAGAGTCTAAGCATGAAAAGCAGGCATTTATGCACATCAGAATGCAAAAGGGAGAATTTGTTGCTATTGGAGTTTTTGTCCATATTCCCAGCCTGCTAGATTACCAGGAATCTCTAGGGGATAATTACCTAAGGCGAAGTGAATTGAAAATCAGTTGTCCTGAGTTTTGGAGTAACTACATTTGGGGGATTTTGGGATATTTTCCTGGTTGTATCCATCAGGGCAATCTGGATGCATACTTAAGATCTCATCAGGCGGAGTTGCCAATGAAATAGGGGCATCTGATAGTGATTAACTATCAGGTGTACCAATTGGGATTGGTTGGGTTTCATCACTGACTGATTGGGAATGAATAGCAAGTTGTGAGGCGTGTGATGCTGCCTGCAACTAGTAATTGATCAGTTGGTGCTTGACCTGCTCTTGTGGGTAATAAGTCCCATTATATAAGCAGGTCGCTAGCCAAATATAGTTGGTTTGCTTGGATTGAGAGGAAAATTTAGGGACATGTTTTCCGACTCTTTCCATTTAGGTCTCAAGGATGTCCAACGATGGAATCCTAGCCAGGATGGGGAAGACAATCGCTGCTGAGATGAGGATGGGTGATTCAATGGCAACAGCTGCCATTTCATCAAAGAGGTGTCAACTGAGGGTTAGATGACTGAATCCCCACTATAAATTCCCTAGATTCACTCCTAATAAAAAACAGCATTTATGAGAACAGAGTTATATAGTTCTATAGTTTTCTCTGGTAGATAATTTAAGTAGTAAAAAGAGCATTAACTTCAATTGTGCTATTCTTCTCAAGTATATTAAGCTGTGTGTAATAATTGAGAGACTCTTAGTGAAAAGAGTAAAAATCTGAGTGGGGATCTTTAGAAGAAGGAGACATAATTGGGAATTGCTGCTGACTGTGTGTTGGAATAAAGAGACTTTCATAAGGGAATCTCAGCAAAGATCAGGTTGGACAGAAAGATGGAACAAATCCCTAGATCACAACATCTCAAGTATTTTAATTAAGAATACTGGCTGAGCGTTGGGCTGAGATATAAGAATTCATACTCAACTATGGATAATAGTCGTCATACTATTATCAACTAATAATTTAATATACTATACAATGTGGACAAAGTGTACAAGAAAACCGAACCTGTGCAGTAAAAAGATTACTAGGGTTGTTTACCAATAAGAAACCATCCAGTAAGATTTTATAAGTTGGTGCTCACTACAGGGATATTTGAGTTGAAGAATTTATAAAAATATCAAAAAGGATGAGTTATGCAAACTGTGGACCAAGTTAGCCACTGTGAATCAGAGTGCCCTAAACTCAGCAGACCATCAGAAAATCGCTTCCATGATAGAACAAGTCGTCAAGGTGGAGGAAGGGATAGATAGTGTTGCAAGTTTTGGGAACGAGTTACTTGGGAAAGTAACTTTATTGAAGAAGAAAGAAGGGGACCTCATTCGAGAGGTTTTATATCTGAAAATGGAGTGAGAAGCAGATCACGTTTGTTTGAGAAATCTCAGCATGGATATAGAGTGACTGATCAAACATGTGGAGGAACTTAAAACTCACATATGCGGTTGTGAGCCAGATATGGAAATCAATTCTGAAGAAAGAAGTCCTCGCACAATATTTGGGAAGTTGAATACCCCAAGGGACATGCCACCCACTTTTGCTGCCATTTTGAAGATGACACCTGGAGTCACTCCTCAAGTTAGCCGAATGGTTAAACTGAGAGAATTGGTCAGAGATAACTTGGAGAAATTTAAGGCAACGCTGAAATTGCCAACGTTCCATCAGGATAACGCCTCAGTGTTTTTCTGACTGTTTGATATGAACATTTATGTCTATGGGGGATTGTCAAAAGGCGTTGACGGTCATGAATTGCCTAGACACTGACTGTCAGAACTTAGTGTTACCTCATCTGGAGGGGGACAGCTGGTTGTATGCTGAGGCAAAGGCGGCTCTCATGAAAGGGTTAGGGAGTCCAACGCATGACGAGGTACAGGCAGAAATTTATGGGAATCCAGTTCCATAAAGGAGAGTCTCTATCAAGTCTCACAGATCGGTTTACCAGGAGTTGCATATCCTGGTTGGAGCGAAAGTACTGGATGACTTCGGTGCTAGAATCGCCTTGCAAGTGGCCCTCCAGCCCTATTGTGATTTGCATCACATGATTTCTTCCATGTTCATGACAGAAATAACTACATCGCAAATGATAGAAAATTTGAAGATTTTGGAAGCGACATTTGATGCCACAAATAATAGCTTCAAATCCAATCCAGTACACAATTCAAATCCCATGAAGGGAAATGAAGGTGCTAAAGAGATGACCAACTGAACCATGCCAGAGAATAAGCCCAAAGAATTCAGACAGTTGAATTAGAAGGAAAATGTCTGCTACCAATGTGGTGGGAAAGGACATTTTGCTGTGCACTGTAAGAAGCTGAAGGATCAGATCAGCGTGGTCCAGGCAAAAGAGTCAGCTGCCACCAAGGAATTGGGAAAAGGGCCCGCGGCCTAGACAGGGAACAGTCTAGAGCTGCATAGAAGCCTGTTCCTCCCAACATTATGACTGAGGAAATCAATATCAGCGATCTGTTCATAGATGATGACATAAAAGATCAGCTGTATCAAGTGGTCGATTTAGATTTAAATGCCTTGACCATAGCTGGGGAAAAGATAATTGACCCTGAGATAATCAAGGAAGCTGCCCGTCTGTTGAATTTTAGGTCTATTAAGGATGACTGGTTCTTCTTATGTGGTTAGGTGGAGTTTTGAACGTCTATTGTATGAAGACAACAGACCAGACGGTGACTATAGTTAAGATATAACTCCTTAGTAATCACAATTGAAGCTGTATTCTTCTGTCATTACTTAGACAATGACACGCTACCCTAATCTTCCTGATCCCAATTAAATCCTTAACTTAGTACAACGTAAAGTATTAAAACAAAATCTTATAAATTAAACTATAG
Organism: Massospora cicadina; assembly: GCA_022478985.1. NCBI lineage: Eukaryota > Fungi > Entomophthoromycota > Entomophthoromycetes > Entomophthorales > Entomophthoraceae > Massospora > Massospora cicadina. Next base: position 63,901 of record JAKSZP010012303.1, read on the forward strand.
AACTTTAGTAAAATTTGATGATTAATATTTGATTATATTTTATTAGTATGAACTTGGGATAATTTATAGGTTTGATGTTCACCACATCTTACCCATGATGCCTCAATTTTAATGGCACTTGGTCAGAGAAAGTAACGAGTTCGTTTGAGGGTCTACAATCCATTCAACTTGAGACATTCCAAATGTCTCAGAGTCAGTCTCAAACTTGGAATTATACTCAAAACAGATTTTTTAATGCATCTGCAAATAGCTGAACTGATACTCATCTCAAGCAATCAGCAGCACATACCAAGGCGATTTCTACCACTAATTAGTAATTAATTTGATTAAAAACTTGATCAACATTAAAAACTAATTTTGACATAGACTAACAAAGCCCACATGCTCAGGTCATTTAGTCAGCTATTATTTAGGTCCGACTAAATTAACAAAGCCCCTGTGCCCATGTCATCATAGTCAAATATTATTAAGTGGAATCGTTAGGCCACAAATCTTAAGCTTTGCATAAGCTTAAAATATTCCTGATCTATATCATTGATATCCAATATGATTCATAATAAATTAAGCTCATTAACATTATTATGTCCCTATCAAATATCCAACAATTAGATTCAATTAACATCGCAATACCAGCCATATGTCCAACAACTGGAAGACAAAATGTGAACTGCCAAGAATCCTGAAGAACTATCTGAAGTCCGATTAGATGATGCCAATCTGTCAATCCCCCTCAGCATGATAAAGGAATCGCTTCCTGATTTATTGGCATTAATACATTCACACACTTGATTTGGCTAATAACGCCGCTATTCGCTCAGTAAACACTATATTGCAATACTCTAGGTGTATGTTTTTAGACATAAAAGTCAATCTAGTGTGGATGATGGGGATTGTCAACAGCAAATTACCCATCAATATTGTCTCACCAAGCTGGTAAAGAGAATAAAGATCTCGCCGGACTTAGAACATAAGAAGGAATACTGGGCAGCTGGGCTGAACAACACCATCTCCTGTGGAGCATATAACACATTGCCACTATGATTTGGGTCATTGGTGGTATCTGCACCAGCAATAGTTTTGGCCAACCAAAACTATGACATTCTGGTTAGAATGGAGTTTCTATGAAAAACAGAGTTAATTGTAACTTTGAGGATAATACGTTGACCATATTGGTCAGACGTTACCATTGATCTATCAGAAGGATGGGGAAGCTCCACTGAATCAGAGAAACAACTTCATCAATACAATATACAATGATGGCATTGTCCCAATTTGGTACCAATTAGTTGGTAGGAAGTGACATGAAATGCTGGCAGAAATCCTAGAGAACTGGGGAATTCCACTGAGGTTCAAGAATGAGAGTGCCATACCACCAGGATCGCAGATGATAGTCAACATGGGGTTAACATTAGAGACCTGAGCTGTTGTATGGGGAGGTTGGAAGCCCATGGAAAAAGTCCAGGGTGGAGCCTTGGGTGGCTCCTGGGATACTAATTCCAGGCCATGGAGAAATTCGATTTCTCCTGGTGAACTTATGTGAAAAACTGATGAATATTAAGAAGAACCAGATCATCACGTTTGTTTATCTGATCCTGATGGCTGAATTGAGGAGAATCCACAAATTTGAAACTCTTGATGAAATGGGATTACTGGATGGGGTAACTGAGATCATCAACCTATTAGTTGATTGAGAGCAGCTCGCTGATCTGTCAGAAGGCCAGCAAGAAAAGTTGCTCAAATATTTGAAAAGTATCAGGAAGTGTTTACTCAGGTGACCACAATTTGGGATGCGCAAGAGATGTGATCCACAAGGTCGACACTGGGAATAATCTGCTGATCAGAATGAGACTGACCCAATGATTGATAGCCCCTAAAGCGGTAGTGGAGAATGAAATCAGCAAATTAGTGAAGCATGGGCTTCTAGTTCCATTATTGATCCCTGGACAAGTCCAATTATAATCATGAGGTAAAAGGATGGCTCCAACTTGGTGGTGATCAACTACCAAAAGCTTAATAAAAGTATGAAGAAGGATTTATATCCCTTACCGAGGAAAAACAATGCGCTAGACTGATTGGGAGATGCAAAGTATTTCTTCGTGATGGATCTAATCTCAGGATATTAGCAAATTGACTTGTTAAAAGAAGACCAGGAAAAATGCGTGATTATTACTTCGCAGGGGCTATACCAACTGAAGAGGATGCCCAAGGGTCTATATAATGCGCCTGCAACGTTCCAAAAAGACCATGTACGCCATAATTAGTGACTTGAAGTTGTCATGCGTCCTGGTATATTATGCACTATAAACGCGTTCAGTAGGACGTTTACTGATCACCTACACCACTTGAAAGAAGTATCCAAGCGACTGTCCATAGCTAACTTAAAGATTAAGCTGAGGAAGTGCCACTTCTTTAAAAAAGAGCTAAAATCTGGGAATTTTAATCAACTCCAGTGGATTGCAGCTGCAAGCCCAGAAGATAGAAGCCATAGAACGGATGGCTGTGCCAAAAAGTGTCCAAGACATCCAAGTGTTCCTTGGGATGGTTGGATACTACAGGAGATTTATTCAGGACTTCACCTGAATAGCTGTGCCCTTATTCCATTTATTGACGGATCTGAAAAAAAGGATTCATATGAAATGAAGAAGCCCAGGAATCCTTTAATGAGCTATTCTGGTATTTAATAGATTCTCCGATTCTGAAATATCCAAATTTTGATTGTGAGTTTATTATACAAACCAATGCTTCATTGACAGCAATTGGTGCCATATAAGCCAAGTAGACAATCTTGGGGATGAACATATGGTAGCATATGTGAGCCGGACACTCTCAGCCGCTGAGAGGAACTACATTATAACTGAGTGTGAATGCCTTGCAGTCAACTATGCATGTAAGCAGTTTTGGGTGTACATCCATGGACTGCACTTTAAAGTGGTGACGGACCACTCTTCATTGCGTTGGCTTCACAATTTTAGAGAGCCTTAAGGACAACTGGCCTGATGGGCACTTAAGCTCCAGGCTTACGATTACAAGGTTGTCCACCAAGCAGGGGCTTCTCACCAGAATGCGGATAGCCTATCATGGTTACCAATGGTACAGATGGTATACCTGCAGGCGGATGAGCTATTCCAGAGAATGGGTTGAAGGAAAAGTTGGGAATGAGCCCCAAGAAATTAGAGGTGCGCTTTGGAAAGCAGTGTAAACACTGAGACCATGGATGGACAAGTGTTTAAGATGATCAATGGGAAGCAGTTATTATTCCTGAAGCTTTCTGAAAGAGCAGCTATCATGCAAGAAGCTCATAAGGTTGTCGAGTATGGAGGCCTGAGAAAAACAACCAATCATATTTGCCAGTACTATTACTGGGAATCCATCAACTACAATGTTGTGAGTTTTCTAGATTGTTGCGTGGAGTGCCAGCTGCACAAACCATATAAGAATACAACTATATACTGACTAGCTTGCCCTAGGTTTGCCTGGCATATGGTGTCCATTAACATAATAGACTATTGACAATGAGCATAGGGGGAGTCAAGTACATTATAGTTGCTATCAACCATCTGATGAGATGGTTCAAGACTTAGGCCCTAATGAAAGTAGACGCTACCAGCACTGCAAAGTTTATACTGGATTAAGTAGTATATTAACATGGATGTCCACAGGTCCTACTTGTGATAATGGGACAAACTTCATATCTCATGTGATCCTAAGATTAAATGAAATAATGGGAATCAAAGGAGTCGTGTCAGCACCCTACAGGCCAGAGACTAATGGACTGGTAGAACGAGTAAATGTAATGCTTGATGTGACGCTGAGGAAGCTGGTCACAGGAAGAGCTTCCACACGGGCAATGTACCTGAGTTTAGTGACGTTCTCCTATAATATCAGTCATCATATGGCAATGGAAAAACGCCGCTTGAGTTGTTGTACGGGCTAAAGGCTGAGTTGCCACCGATTTTATATTTGGTGGTGGAACTAACGTTAGGGATAAGTGCCAAGCATTACTTGAACTGAATGATGAATATCTTGATTGATGTTCAATTGCAAACATTCAATACTATGTTGAAGAAAAGGATACAAGCAAAATCAATGGACAATAAGAAACAACCAGCCTTAGAAGAATATCAAAAAGGCGAAAGAGTAGCCTATTGAAATATGCATGGTTTTGGAAGAAGAAACAAACTAGATGCATTGTGGTCAGGTCCGTTTGAAGTGATCACCAAGATGGCGACTGATGCCTACTCCATCAAGAATCTCTTGGATGGAAGAGTTGTGAATCAAATCCATGCTAAGTATCTCAAGCAATAGATTGATGAAAAGATTAAAAAAGTTCCTGAAGGACCAATAAAACTTTAAGTTGGTCATGTCCTGATGATAAGGCAAGTTCGAAAAAAGGACCTCTGAACCAATCTAGATGGTTAAGTCTGGAAAAAGGACCTATGAGCCATAGAAAACTGGCAGGTTTAAGTACTCAGGACCCAGTTTGGGGAAAAATTAAAAAGATGGACCACTGAGCTGAAACAAGGTCAAGTCCCATGGAAAAAAAAGAATAAAAATAAAAAAATTGATAAAAGATATTGGGAAAAAAGATTATAAACCGCATAGAGAAAAAACCAAGGTAGTTTTATAATTTTTACTTTATTAATTGTCCTCAATATGGGGATGATTCCGCTTATATCACCTCTTGGGGGAGGGAAGATGGATCATGGTAGAAATGAACAGCCCATCGAAATCAATGTGAGATTGGATGCCAGCAAGGGCTAGACCTACACAAAACCTTGTTCTTTGAACAGACACAGAGCCCTGCGAGAAAGTGACTAGGGGAAGAAACTTGAAATGTCAGAAGAAGCCAATTGCAAAACCCATAGTTGGGAGGAAAGCAACAGTATAAGAAGAGGCAATCAGTGAATAACCCTGAGTAATCCCAATATGGTACCAGAACTGGAATATTAGTCTTAAGCGCCTGATGATGGGCTTCATTAAGAACACTGGACATATGGGCTGGCAGCAACAAAGGATTCTTGAAAGGGGTTGCTGAATCATGCCCCTACCAACTCCATCAGCGGAAGATAATGATGGAAAGTGCCAGCGAAGAGATAGTCATGCAGGGAACAAATAGCATCCTGCAAGTGACGACTATGGGCTTCTTGGAAGCTGAAGCTGAAGGAGTGGTGAAACCTGGGAGAGGCTGGAAGCTTCATGGACCAACTTTGTAGAACTTGGCCAGCAAAGTGAAGAGCATAAGCAGCGGTATCCCAATCCAGGACGTTATCAATATCAGAGGGATTTAGCACTAGGGACAAAGCCTTGGTGACTTGGGCTTATAGTTCTGCATAGGGAAGCTTAAAATAAATACTGTTACCAATGGTGAGCTCAGTAGCCAGAACAGCAGGTTTGTAATATTGTGCGAGTCAGAAGAGGAACTCAGAAAGCAGGTCTAACCTGGCAAGAAAAGAGCAATCAAGAGCAAATGGCATAATCTCTAGAGCATCCTGACAATGATCAGTGCATCAGAGAAAGGAGCCAAATCCAGGAGAGTTTCAAAATCCAACTCTGGAATTAATGATAGAGGAAGAATTAGCAGAGAGTTGTTCAAAACAATTGTAAGCCTGGTTTCAGAGGGATTAGTTACCGTTTCCAGTAATTCAACAGAAAGACTAGCCATTGGTGCCAGACTAGGCGTATGAGTCCTGTAAGGACCATAGAAAATGTTCCATTGCACATCATGACTCATCTGCTGGGAGAGCTGGTGGTCTTGATCAAACAAACTATTTATAAGCTGCTGGTTTATGACTCAGAATTTTATTATGAGCTGGACAAGAGGGGGGATGTCAGACTTATATGGAAGTTGACATTATGCACCCTACAATCCATTAAGCTCCAATTTCGGAGAAATTAATCTTAAAATTAATGGGATAAGCTCTCCAAGAGAAGAATTAGGATTGACTTAAGCCAAGAGGTTATTAGAGAAATAACGAGGGCAAACATAGATAATTATTCTTAATTGAGCCATGAAATGAACATTGACGGCTAGAGTCTCCTGTCTAGGATAAGAAAAAAATTTGGAAATCAAGGACGCCAGACCAAGAATCCTGAATATGACAGCGGGTCATATGCCCTGATGGGGGAAAAAGGATCCCAGTACTAATATCATCATGAGTAAATTGATCATCCCGGCATGATAGTAGATCGTGGGGACCACGCTCTGAGAAGGCAGTAGCGAGGAGGAAGAGGAAGAGCGCCGCATGCTAAAGGTCGTCCTGAGCAGCATTGAGTATTGATGAACATACTCTGCTTGAGCCAATGAAGTATTTAACTGAGTGTCCAAAGCAGATTTTCATGCCCCAGCCCTTTTTTTGCTGGAAATCTAGGCAAGAGGGGGGATGTGTTGGATTTTTGCCCATATTCCCAGCCAGCTAGATTACCAGGAATCTCTAGGGGATAATTCCCTAGGGCAAAGTAAATTGGAAATTGGTTGTCCCAAATTTCAGAGTAACTAAGTTCAGGGGATTTTGGGATATTCGCCTGGTCATATCCATTGAGAATCAATCCAGATGAATACTTAAGATCTCACCAGGCGGAGTTGCCAATTAAATAGGGGCATCTGATAGTGATTAACTATCAGGTGTACCGATTGGTATTGGTCAGGTTTCATCACTGACTTATTGGAAATGAATAGCATGTTGTGAGGCGAGTGATGCCGCCTGCAACTAGAGAATCAATCAGTTGGTTCATGACCTGCCTTAATGGGTAATAAGTCCCATTACCTA